>PVKU01001327.1:0-201137 GCA_004027475.1 Anoura caudifer | reverse complement strand
CTATGTGCAGACGAGCGCAGTCCATTCTGATAAGGCAAGAGACGGCCCGGTGTGCGTCGTCCTGGATTCATGTCATCCTGGCTCCCTGGTTGGAGACCAGCAAGTCTCTTGAGGCTGGGATGCCTGAGGGTCGGAGTCTGTACCTTTTGAAGTTAGTTCTTAGGATTCTTATTGAAACATGCTGTTTATCTACAAGTCGGAGTCTGCATTTACAGAAATAATGTCGAAAGAATGGCGGGGCGGGGCAGAATTCCCCGTTACACAAGGGCCACCGTGATCTATTTTCCTTACATGTTCTAACATCTGGAACGGTGCACAGAGAGGCTCCCAATGACCGTGTGTGGCTATAAGGACATGGCAAAAGGGCAGACTGACACAGGGCAGAACTTGAAGCGCCAGAGCAAGGACCCACGCTATATCCCTGAGAGAAAAATCCCTATTAAAGATTGAAACTCATTAGTCCTTTTCTGGTCACGCGAGCAGGGAAGAGAGAGAGGAGTAGAGGTGAATGTAATCACTTCTGCGTTAGCCACTCCGCTGGAGTCCATAAGGAGGAAGATAAAGTGTATATATCCGGACTGAGGTCAGGAGTTGCCGGGAAAGTGACAGGAATGAAGTGCATTCTCCTACGTGCATTAAGAACGTGAGCCCAGGCTCCGTTTTCCCAAGTATGCCAGAAGAGGTAGACCCTTAAAAGAGAGGGAGGCTGTTACTTCATTTAATTATGTATTTACAAAATCATGACTAAAAATACCAAATGGGACTGCAGATTACCGTTAAGGTAACATGAATCTAACACTTTACCTATAGGCGCTCAATCAACGATGCTATTACTGTAGCATATAACTTCTCCCTGCTCACCACAAGTATATTCGTATTGGTAGAAAAGATGCTGGTTATCTTATGAAATGAAGATATTCAGCATCTATGGTGTATGGTTTTCCCCTTCATCTGACAGTCCAACAATCCCATCCACAGATAAGAGGAAGCAACTTTGGCAGCTCTTGTTCTTAATGAGCCAGGAACCATCTTTTTCTTGTGTAATTGTTCAAACAGTTTCTTAAGTATTTGTTCCAGAGGATTTTTGTGCCTGGCATCCTAGAATCAAAAAGTTTTCAGATATGCATGTATAATCCATAGGAGGTAATACATAGTTTGATCTAATAATACTTTAAAAAAAATAAAAACGAAAAACCATAGGAAAATGCACACTACATCAAATTTTACCTCCACAGTCTTAACTTTCAACTGACCTTCAAAAAGCAATTGCTAAATTATGAAACTGCCTCTAAATCAAATGATACCATGAGATATAATCTTACCAAGAAAATCATTTCATAAATAATTTAGCAGATGAAGATACTTTACACGGTAGGCCCCTGGGTGACTATTCTGGGCATCACAAATACAAGCCATGGGATAATGGACAAACATTCCCATGGATGTCACAGGTTCCCATAGTATCAGTCAACTGGGGGAGGTACCGCCATCTGGCCCTGGGCAGATATCACATCATCCCATTTTCATAGGCTTCTCTGTAAAGTTAACATTCTCATTACATTTTGCATTTTTTACAGCACCTGTAATCATAGCTCCCAGGCACTATACATTGTTAATTTATTACAGTCATTTCAATTTTGCTAGTTAACTCTCAGGTCCCCTGATGTGTTAAGCCCTAAAATCAGCAAGAAGAAAGAGAGCTCTTAAACGCTCAAGCCAGTGTACATTCTCAGGAATGAGGAGACCTGGGTTCTCATACCGATTTTCCTACTAATTGGCTCTTTGACTAGAGGAAGCCATTTCTTATTTCCGGTCCTCAGTATGTCAGATTTGGACTAAATGGCCTCAAAGATCCTCTTCAGCTCTAAGATTTTTCTGGTTTTATGTACCAGCATTCTCAGGAAAATGTGTCTGACACGCAGTCGGAGCGTAGATATGGATTAATCTGTTCCTGAGGTCACTCTCACTCTCCACTCGTTCAGTGTATCATCCATCCTGGCACTTGCCAGCTGACAGCTCCCTGTGGAGAACTCCATGTCAAATCCAATCCCATAAGGTCCTCAGAAGCAGAAATAAATAGGAATGCCTAGGGCTAATTTAGATGTCCCAAGCTAAGCAAAGAGAAATGGTTCCTTCATAAGATTTATTTTAGAACAAAAATGGTTTGCAGAGTTAAGTGAAGGGAATGGCATTAACTTACAAGAGCATGTTAGTTAGCAATTAATGGCATAGCTTAAAATGTCAATTTAAGAGATTATCCTCAGCAAGGAATCCATTAACCAAATTTAAACAACGCTGACAAGGTGCCTTTGGCTGAGGAGGAACTGGACATATTGGGTTAGATAGAGGGGCTCAGAAATCATCCCTAAAGGTTTCTGGCCTTTCGCATACTTATAATTTAGTAGAAAAAAAATGAATCAAACATTTAAGTGACGGGACAAGTCGGAAAAGGAATGTGTGAATAATGATAGCACATGATAAATATTTGGAAAATCTTGAGCAAGTTTTATACCCAAGTGCTACAAAGAACTTAGGGTGGGCATTGAGTAAAGGTAGACTTAGTTGTAAAAAGTGGCTCAGAAGAAACAAATACAAGACATGCAATGGAAAGTATTGGGGAGGAAATGCAATCAGGTCAAACTGTCAAAGAGGCCACTTTGTATTACGATTCAGAGCAGCGCTGACCACTCAGCAAGAACAAACCTGCTGCAAACTTCAGAACTCTTCCCAGCCATCTCCAAAAATCAGTTTTAAATGTCATAGCCCCATGAGGAATTCCTCGTGGAAACTGGGTTTGAGCTGGCAGCCATTGCCTACTTGTCGAGCTTGTCACTGGCCGATACCCACCCCTCTGCTCTCGTCATCCTCCAGAAAGACCCTGAGCATAAAGGAATACAGTCAGATCTCTTCTGGATAAGGTCTAGGCCCTGGGCTACAGGAAAGTACCAAGCATTTTCATGGTGGAGGCCACAGGGAGCGGGCTTGAGTGAACGGAAAGCGGGAAATGCAAAATCAGACCACGCATCATCCAGGAAACCAGGAGAATGAGTGGGTGTGGCAAAACACAGAAGGCAGCCAGTGTGGCTTTCTGAACCTAGGACGGGTCACCTGAGGGAACGCAACACCTGTCGTGAATCAGCCAATTATCCAGCAATTCTAGGAATACATTAGAAGATAAGGAAAACAATGAAGAACCACGTGGATATAAACAGACTTTAACATGTGCACTCAAATTGAGTTGTGCAAATGTCTCTGTTGAGTTGGATTTTGTAGTCACTATAGTCGTGATAGGTACAAATTTGGTCTCAGATTAAAATGTATAGAGAAAACTAGTAAAACAGTTAATGCTAGGATGGAACATAAACTGGTACAAACCTGTTTTGTTGATAATTTCCCCTTTTCCCAAACCAATCCACCAAAAATATAAATCATCTACTTTATAACTTCATACCAATCGCTCTTTTCATTTTTTTTACTTTTATTTTTCAGATGGCTTGGGCAGCATTCCCTCTTGAAAAACACTCTGCTGAGACATCTTGGGGCCACTCTCATGCCTGTGATGATACACAGCTCACAGGGTATTGGAAGAAGTAAAATGTTGAGATCGCACAAAAGACACACAAAAAAGGGACCTACCCAAGCAGAACTTGCAGACCAGTTGGAGCTGCAGGAGCTCCTTCGATCTGAGTCTTAAGTTTAAGTCTGAAATTTTCTGTATACTTTAAATTAAATATTAGTAAAATCAATTTCCACATACTCAAACATTTCACTATAATATCTCATCATATTTTAAAACAAAAACCATTTTCCTTTCAAATTGTTAATACATCTATAATGCAAAAGATCTCTATAATTAATACATAAGGCAGGAGAGAGGTATGACCATAGTCTTTTTTTCTTCCAAGTGTGATTAGAATTACTTCATAAATTATTCACATGTTCTGCTAGAATAATAAAACAGTATTTCCTTCTTTATAAATCGCATTACTTATTTGGAGCCTGTAGTAAAGTTCCTTTAAAATGTTGTTTTGATAACACAAAAGACAAGGCACCTCGAGCTATGATTAGCGTTTGGTCCATCCTACTTTGAACTATACACAGCGGGGGCATCCACTTGTCAACATCCGCTTCATCTGTACCCATTACACATGGAGCATAACCTCAAGGCATGTCAGGCCTTTGGAAGGACTGTGAGGTTGAAGGATACTCTCGTTATCTCACTGCCCCCACTTTTTCTGGTGCCCCTCTTTCCCCTTTGAAAGCACCACTACCCACTCACACACTCCACCAAGCTGAACCTGTATCTCACCATAAGCCTTTGTAATCAGAAGCAGACTCTCTCTCACTCTCATGTATAAAACAGATTTCTAACATCCAACCTACCATCAAAAATTTATCAATCCTAGCGTAGCTTTATTTATTACTGCCCTGGCTTTTGGATACATATGACTGATCCAGGTTAAGGAGGTTTTTTCCTGTTGCATTATCACTAACACTTAACTGTGTGACTAGCACCCTACCAGTCACTAGGTAAGTCAAGGATTCAAGGGTATATGAAACATGCCTCATCCTGAGAGGAGCTTGTAATTGTATGGTCTGTAGGGAAATAAAATAAATCCATGTACTAGAATGAATGGTTTGAATAAGGGAGCAGCCCAGAAAAATAAATGCCCAAAATGGGGTGAACGTAGAAGTATTAATAGGTATAACTGAGTGTGAGGATTTGTTTTCAACCATGGTCCATGCTACAAAGGCTTCCTCAGGTCTTCCAGGCAAGAGAGAAGTGCTTTAGGCTAACTACCAGAGTATGAGCTTCTCAGAGGCTTCTCCCATTATACACAGAGGGTCTGCTCAATGGTTTTTTAATCACTATTTATTTATTTATTTATTTATATTTATTTTTTCCTTTTTATTGAATTTATAGAGGTGGCACTGGTTAACAAAATTACACAGGTTTCAGGGCACAGCCCTACAACACGTCCTCTGTACAATGTTTTGTGTGTTCACCACCCAAGTCAAGTCCCCATCCACCACCATTCCCCCCAATACCCTCTGTGCTTTCCCCTTACTTTCCTCCCTGCAATCACCACACTGTTGTCCACGTCCATGAGCTGTTTTCTCTTTTTTTTCTTTTTTGTTCAATACCCCATTTCTGCCCTCTAGTCCCCACCCCTGAGACAGCTGTCAGCCTGCTCTCTATCTGTGAGTCTGTCATTATTTTGCTCATTTGTTCATTTTGTTCATGAGATTCTACATGAATGAAATCACATGGTACTTGCCTTTCTCTGACTGGCTTATTTCACTTAGCATAATGCTTTCCAGGCCCATTTATGCTGTCGCAAAGGAAAAGACTCCCTTCTTTTTTATGGCTAAGTAATATTCCATTGTATAAACGTACCACAGTTTTTTTTATCCACTCATCTACTGATGGACACTTGAGCTGCTTCCACATCTTGGCTACTATAAATAGCACTGCAATGAACATAGGGGTCCATATAGTCTTTTGAATTAATGTTTTGGATTTCTTCGGATAAATTAATGAATTTAATAAATTCATTAAAAAGGATCATTTAATGCTTAAATTCATTTAGGGTCATTAAATGTTTAAGGAATAACTGTTTTAAACAAGAAGAGGCTAAAAAGGAGGAGCACCACATACAGGTAAATAGAAGATTCTCTTGCCCTAAAGAAGGCTCCTTCTGCTCCTTCTGACTGGGATCCTTCTGAAACCACACAACTTAGGTAACCTCCAATGGGACAGCCTGTTTCTAGCAAAACCATCGCTGGAGAAAGTGCTACTCATCACGGACCCTTCGGGATCCCCTAGGATCACATTCTGCCTGGCTGTTTCAGACTGTCCCAAAAAGAACATGGCAAGCACCACCCTGTCCCTCACCTTGCTTGGCCAACAGAAGTCAGCATTCCAGGTATCACTTTGCCTCTCCCCTCCCCAAGCACGTATGGAGAGGAGCCACAGTCTCCAGCTGTCTAGAAAGAGAGGGACACTGTCAGTTATGAATACCCTTCATGTTTGATCATTCAGGGTCTGCACTGAGTTTTTCTCGGAGCATCCCTGTATGTGTTATGCACATCGGAAGAGAACTTTTTGTTTTTATGTTGTGTATAATAAATTGTAAGTGTAACAGTGGGAGCTTCCCCAATACTATTTGTAAATGCAGCCAGAGGCTATTAAGTGATTGGTGTATCACAGAAATATAATTAGTAAATAGCAAAATAACATGTTTGTAAACTGCCTTTGGAAACATGTGATTAGACCAAAGACAATGATTTCTGCCAATGCTTCTAAGTGTTTTCAAGAGATACCAGGAAAATGCTTCAACAATTTCTTAACAGCTTTGAATAATTTCTATATAAATCTGCTAAGAAGGTAGATGGCATATTTATTTAGCACAAACTCCTTTCGAATGCTTCATGTTGAAAATTTCAGTGCAGGGGTATGCTTAAGTTACATCGTAATTTTTTTCAGGGGAATTAAAATGCGCTTGATTATTGACTATAAGTTTTTAAATTGGCATTTGATGAGGTGAAGAAGAGTTATAAATATACCTCCACATGCAGAGTGCTCTCAGGCTGTAGAGTTATTCTCAATTACCAACACTTACAATTATTCCAGCAAGTCAATCAGTTCGGAGCAAGGTGAACTCGTCTTGCCCTTCTCTCTTGATAGTATTATGAAAGGGAGTTGGCTCCTTCCCTGTAACGTGCTACTCACTATCCAGCAACAGAAACTGAAGAATCCCCTAAACCCATTGATTCTTCCTCCAGGCGGTGCTGGGAGATGCTCACTTGTCTCTCACTGGCCTTCCCTTCTCTCTCACCTGATTGCTGCAAAGCCCCGCTTCACTCACTTCTCACATCCCAGCCTTTCACACCCAATCCATACTAATGACTCAGGAAACTCACTTTTATATGTAACTTCCTGGTAAAGAACCTACAGTGGGTCTCTGTGCATACATAGGAAGCCACAAGTTTAAACCCTATAAGGCTTTCAAGACTCCCCAAAATTTAGTTCCACCCATACCTAGATAACTTAATCTTGTACTACCCACCCCCCACCCCATTCAAACCTCCTACCCAAGTTAGGCTAGTCTCCTTAATATTCCGCAAGGCCGACTCCTGGGTACACCTCCAAGGCCCATATCATTCCCAACTCTGCCATGATGGCTTGCCTGCTAAGACCTAGATACTTTCCTGCTAAGTCAGATTTCTCCATACAAACCTAAACAGGCCCACACATGAAATTCCATGCATGTATCTTCGGCTCTGCATTTCCCTGGTATGTTGTTCCTATATGTGTGTCTTGTGTCTCATCGTCCCAGGCCCCCAGAAACTCCTGCTTTCTTACATTTTATATTTCTCTGGCCTCCTCCACAGTGCGAAGGCTGGTGCTGAGCTAAAAAGCATGTAAATAATGATAACCATGATGTGATGATGACTATAACTATGATGGTAAGTATCACATATTGATTCATTGTTTACGTGGCAAGCCTTGTGCTGTCCAGTGTGAATAAATTATTGCATTTAAATCTCATAACAACCACATGGGATGGCTAAGATTCAATGCACCCCCTAAAACATGAGAAAATGGAGGCATATAAAGGTCAGTTTACTTAGCTAGTCAGTTAAACAAAACTGAACTTCAAGGAGGTAGGTATACACAGCTGTTCTTGAGATATTTAATAATACAGCCAGTGTATACAGCCAGATTACATTAAAAAATATATGGCTCTTCATCCTGTGATCAAAGCATTCAATTTAGTTTCATGAAAATTCATTTACTCATTAATCAAATCAACTTGATGTGTCATATCCTAAGTTCTGGAGATAAAAAAATACAATATGGTCCCTGCCTTCAAACAGTTCACAGTCTCGGCATTTCACAAAATTACATCTACAGTCTTATTTCCCGTAAGTGGAAGCCTGGGAGAGAATAGCTAAGATGCTAGATTAGGAGCATTTTAAAAACAATCCAGGAGTCATTTGAGGGCCTGGATGACCAAGGCCTCACGGGGGGAAAGAACGATGAGGAGAGGAAAAGGTATATAAGGAAAAGATGGATTAGGCACGTGATGGGGGGAGCTCTAGCAGCACCTTCTGGAAAAGCAAAGACCCAGTAAAGCTTTCTAGAAAAATAACCTCAGGACTCCCAGGGCAGCGTGCTGAAGCCCATACCTATCTGTCCACAGTGGAGGTGCGAATGTGTGCAGAGACCTCAAGGCCAGACCAGACGAGTCTCTGCATCCCTCCAGTTTGGGGGCCCTTGGGGATTACTTGAATACCGAGCACTTAGTCATCATGTTTGATGGCTTCGGTGGCCTCATTTATCAAGGATGTATAGCTAAATTTAATTTTCCTGCGAGTGGAGGACAGCCATGGCAGCCGGGCTCCTTGTTGCTGCGCTGTCCCCGTTGATGCCTTCTGAAGTGGAAATGATGGATGCCACATGTTCTGGCTGTGATTAAATTTGCTTTGACAAAGCAGCATGGAAATCTGATTTTCTATAGACTTCTGCATTTCACCTAGTGCTGAGTAAACAGATACAGGGCATAATGCTCATGTGGCTGTCAGGCCGATGGCTAATTCATTGTGCCCATCCAATCAGGCTGTCCATTAAATTATTATTTGTCAATAACGCGCAGGATCATTTTTGAAACTCTGAGGAATGGGAAGCTTGTTTTTAAGTAAATAAACGTGGAAGGATCGACAACGTCTGGGGATTTTCCTAGGTAGGTCCAAATAGCGCATCAGTGTCTGAGTCCCGACTCCCCTGAAGAATCAAAGCACCATTTAAGAAGTTTTTAGTTTCACTTCACTTGGCTCCCATTTCAAATGCAAACAACATCATCCAATTACAACAGAGAACGAAGCTACAGACATTGACACTTTAGCTCCCCAGTTTATCTTTAAGGGAGAATGAAGCAGAAAATCACGTTAAGTCTGCATCCCACATTAGAGCTTTGAGCCTCCTGCCTGCAAGCGCTGTGTGCAGCCCACCTTCTGAAAAAAGGCTTCCACCTTGGGGAGTCACTGAAGAGACCCCTCCAGTCTAGTCTGCGAGCAAGAGCAGCGAGTGTGACCG
The DNA here is from genome assembly GCA_004027475.1 of Anoura caudifer. Classification (NCBI taxonomy): domain Eukaryota; kingdom Metazoa; phylum Chordata; class Mammalia; order Chiroptera; family Phyllostomidae; genus Anoura; species Anoura caudifer. The sequence goes on along the minus strand of PVKU01001327.1, from coordinate 192,037 downwards.
TGAGTGCTTACCTTGGTTCTATCAGCAGTGGGTCCTTCAACGCGAGGAAAGGTCCCCTTTGTTATTCCAGGACAACTTTTCCCTGGGGGCCCTGCTTGCAAACTCAGACCTCCCCACTCCCAATACTTCCTTACATTCTGCAGTTCAGGCCAAGCATTTTCTCAGCCTTCCGTGAGCCCTTCTTAGCACATCTGGGCCTCTACCAACACTCTCCTTTTGAACTGACTCCTTGCCAGCCACCCCCATAGTCTTGAAATATCTTTGCTATCAGGAACTCCCAAACCCCCTACTGTCATTATTACTAAGGAGTTCAGAGTGTGCAACACACTTGCACATTCACACTGGCTGAAAGAACTGGAACACATTTTTTTTAGCTCTCTAAGCCTATACCTTTCATTGGACAAATGGTCGCTATAGCTGTATCAACGTGCAGCTGCAAGAATTAAGTGGACTAATGTATGTGCAAAAGAAGCCATTTTTTCCCCTCATTAGTCATCCCTTGTGGCCCATCAAATAGGAATTCCCCTCTCAGGAGTACTAGAGTACCAGCTATGAGTCTTTTTGTAAGTCACTCTGGCCTGTCCCCAAGAAAAGGATGACCAGAAGCGGTCACCTGGCTGTTCTTCGGGTCCAGCTGGACTGGGCACCACTACCGCAGCCCTTCCTCGCTGTATCAGCTGGACTGGGCCCCACTACCGCAGCCCTTCCTCGCTATATCGCGATTCACCCATTGCGGCTTCACTGTATCGCAGGTTTTTAAAAAATATATATATCTAATTCTGTATGATGGAGTTTTCACTAGATCACAGGATTTTGTAGCACACTGTACCCATATAGAACTTTATATGTTTTTAAAATTGCGTAGGTTTAAGAGTGCAGAAAGTGTTTAAGAGCATCTGGAGTGTTTAAAAGAGTGTGGGAAAGGTTAATAAGAGAGTGGGAAAGGTTTATAGGAGTGTGGAAAGGGCTTATAAAGCCTTCAAATATATATAAATAATAAAAAATTATAACGCTGCTACTTTGCGGATTTTCACCTATCGTGGGGGTCTCTGGAATGTAACTCCTGTGAGAGGTGAGGGATCACTGTACTGAGGACAGTGTGGGGCTAGGGGGTCTGGAATGACCCGTGGTTCAATGACTTCTCTGGCTCTTGAGCTTTCGGAAGCAGGTATGTTTTATTCAGAAAAAGAAGAAGGGATCGCATTTGGAAGAATACAGTGGTATTCTTCCACCCAGCTTTACCTGTAATAAAACTGATATCTCATGGTTGTGTTTATTCCTCAAAGGGGAAAGGACTCAGGAGAGAGACAGCTCGAATTATTTACTACATACATTACCCAAACAATGAGAACTGCCACACAGCAGCTGTTCTTCCTCTGTGGTTGAAAAAGAAAGGCTTCTATGGAATGGAACCTCACGGGGTGATCTGATAGTAAATTCCTGAACTGGGCAGGACATGGTGGGTAGTCAAACCCCAGGCATACAACTTTTTTACTAAAACTCTTAGCTTTGCCTTAAGCAAGCCCTGCTCATTGTTTCTGTGCATCTAGGTTAACACACCCTTGAAATGCCCCCCTCCAGACCCCTCCATCTAACACCTGACCATCTTTTCAGACCCCTCTTCCTGAAGCCTGCAAGGGAGCACATAATCGGAACTATCCTATAATCTGATCCCCCGCCTTGCTTTCTCCCACCTTCATGCAATCTTCCTTATGTTCCCTCCTTAATCTCAAATGCATAAAAGTAACTGCAAACTGTTATCCTTGGAAGTATTTATCTCAGACTGTTGATATCTTGCTTCCAGGGGTATCCTCTCTTTGGTTCAAATAAATGTTTATGAAAATTCTCTGCAGGTTTGAACATTCTTATATCAACATCATTCCCAGTGGCTTTAATAGTAAACAAGTAGTTTTAGGAGATACAGAATGGCCGTTATGTTTCTTATCTCATTTAGCCCAGGTAGGCAGGTAGGGCAAATAAAACGTTCATTTCACACAAGAGGAAAGGGAGTTTCTTAGGTGTGTCGGGGGTGGGCGGGGGGAGGGCGCTGGCAGGATCCCTACAGCAGTCCCCTGGGTTCTGGAAGTCTGTTGGATTTCTCAGTGTAAGTTTTCTTTTCAACTTCAGAGACATCGGGCCATTGTGCTATTGGGTTGGCCAAAAAGTTTGTTTTTCCAACACACTGGCTCTAGTAGTGCTTAATGGTCTTTAACATCGAAACTATTTTGCTAGATTGTATTGTGACAGCTGTCATCATATCAGTATGCATTTTTAAAAAACTTATTAAAATTGATGAATTTTCATGCATCCATTTTAATATTGTAGAAAATATGCAACATTTTCAGCATATTATGCTTTCTTTTTAAAAATATATTTTATTGATTATGCTATTAAGGTTGTTCCATTTCCCCCCTTCATTGCTCTCCACCCTGCACACCCCCTCCCACCCACATTTCCCCCTTTAGTTCATGTCCATGTGTCATAGTTCTTTAGCTTCTACATTTCCCACACTATTCTTGCCCTCCCCCTGTCTATTTTCTACCCACTGTCTATGCTACTTGTTCTCTGTATCTTGTCCCCCTCTCTCCTCCTCCCACTCCCCTATTGCTAACCCTCCATGTGACCTCCATTTCTGTGTTTCTGCTCCTGTTGTAGTGGTTTGCTTAGTTGGCTTTTGTTTTAGGTGTGGTTGTTAATACCTGTGAGTTTGCTGTCTTTTTACTGTTCATATTTTTTATCTTCTTTTTCTTAGATAAGTCCCTCGTAGAAAATTGAACTGTTTGGAAGTCCAATAACCATTCATCCAGACCGGTAAGAGGGGTGGAGTCGGGGCAGGAAAAAGTGGAGGTGCGACCGGGCACGCAGGCAGCAGCGGCTGGCAGATCCCAGGTGCACAGGCAGTGGCTAGTGGACCCCGGGCACGGGGCGGCAACTGTGCAGACCCAGTGAGGCTGCGCAAGGCGGCTGGCTGACCAGGTGGTCCCACGTTGGTGCGCAGATAATCCAGGCGAAGGGGAAGCAGCAGAAGGGACTGGAATCCGAGAGTGAGCAGAGCAAGCACCATTGTCTCCTCTCAGACCCCACCCCCACATACAGTGTCACTACCCATCGACTGGGCTGCCCCACCCTGGGGAACACCTAAGGCTCCACCCCTCACTACTAACAGCCACGATTAGGCCAAAACAAAACAAAACAAAACAAAAATGGCTCAAAGCGGAGAACAAATCAAAGCCCCAGAGCCAATTTATCTAAGCGACGAAGAGATAGCCAACCTATCAGATACACAATTCAAAACGCTGGTGATCAGGATGCTCACAGAATTGGTTGATTTTGCTCACAAATTAGATAAAAAAAAAGATGAAGGCTACAATAAGTGAAATATTATGCTTTCTTATTTCAAGAAAGGTAAAAACGCAACTGAAACACACAAAAAAAGATTTGTGCAGTGTAGGGAGAAGGTGCAGTGACTGATCAAACATGTCAAAAGTGGTTTGCAAATTTTTTTGGTCCTATTGACATTTTGGCCAAATAATTCTTTGCTGTGGGGCTGTCTTATGCATGGGAAGATGCTGAGCATCACCCCTGGCCTCTCCCCACTAGAAGCCAATAGCAAGAGAGTAGCTGACATACTCCAAATATCCAGATCAATAAAGTTATTGGTGAAAATGAAGAATGTGTCTTTTATTTTACAGAAAAAAATAAATGGACTCTTTGGCCAACCCAATACTTTCCTTACTCAAAAGCATTTTGTTGCCAAGATCACTGACCTCTCAGGAAAGCTGCCATTTCCACAGTGTTTACTGCAAAGATGGCCATGGCTTGGCCAGTGACCCTGTCAGAGCTGGAAGGAAGGTCCTTAGCTGCAGTGGCACTAATGGATCCCAGTCCACCATCCGCCCAGGGGACCGCTGACCTGCTCTGGGGAGCAATACCCTTAAGAAACAGTCCAAGGCTTAATGTAATTAGTGGGAATTGACTGTAAACGACACCCAGACAACAACGCTGAGGTGCTCCCAGAACACTGCCCTTCTCAAGTGTGAGCGTGCAATGATCCTACAAGTGACTGCTTGAGAAATAGTCAAATCTTCCCCAATATTTCTGAAAGGCAAGGAGGGACACCTATAAAACATGGTTTAATCTGAGGGAAATCCTGTTTTTCCAAATACCAATTTGCCACTGAGCCAGGAGAATTTCAATCTCTCAGAGCCTGGCTGTATGAACAAGGTGGGAGAAAGGGGTTTGCAAACTTTTACTTTGTTACAAACGAAAACTCAGTTTTTATCAGAGGAATGACTAGAACAATGATGAGGGCAGAGAGATAGGGCTAGAAACTGATCTGATGTAGTTTCTGATGGGGACTGAATGCTGCTCTGAAGAGGAGACACTGGTAAGCTGTGAGGAATGATCCATGAACCAGAAGCATAGGATTCACTGGAAACTTGCTAGAAATGCAGAATCATCCCATCTACTAAATTGGACTCCGCATTCTAACAGGACTCCAGGTAATTCTGGATTACACATTAAGATTTGAGATATCCTAAGAACCCTGAAGCACCAATCCAAAAGAAGCTATGCACCCCAATGTTTATAGCAGCACAATTTACAATAGCTAAGTGTTGGAAGTAACCTAGGTGCCCATCAGTAAATGAACGGATCCAAAAACTATGGTACATTTACACAATGGAATTCTATGCAGCAGAAAGAAAGAAGGAGCTCCTGCCCTTCGCAACAGCATGGATGGAACTGGAGAGCATTGTGCTAAGCAAAATAAGCCAGGCAGTGAAAGACAAATACCATATGGTCTCACCTTTAACAGGAACCTAAACAACAAAACAAACAAAAAAGAATAATATAACCAAAGACACTGAAATTGAGAAGGGGCTGATAGTCACCAGAGGGGAGGGAATTTCAGGGGTAATGGGGAAGGGTTTAGAGCAACAAGTATAAAGGATGCATGGACAAAAACTAGGGGGGGGGGTGGAAATGGGAGGGAGGTAGGGAGGGCTCGGGTGGTGGGCTGGAATGGGAGTAAAAGACAGAAAACTGTACAAGAACAACAATTAAGACTAAAAAATTATAATTAAAAAATTAAAATAAAAAAACAAAGATTTGAGAAGCTCTGGTTGGTTATGGTTTTAAAAATAGGGATTGGTAGTAACACGGCTGTGTTTCAAGCAGGCCTAGTGGGAGATGGGGGGAGGGGATCGGGAATCCAGAATGTACGGAGGTAAATTATCAGTAAGGAAAGACAAGAGCCAGGGCGGACAATTGTGATCCTGTTGTAATAGTACAGACAATGATAAAGACCAAACTGTTGTTGGAAACAGAACGGAGGGAATAGATTTGAAAGATCTACCAGAAGTAAAAGAGTGGCTTTGGACACTGATTAGATGAAGAACATCTGCGGAAAGAAAAGGTTAAGATGAAGGTCTAAGGCTTCCATCTGGGGTTATCTGTCAAAGAAGGGTTTGCTCACCTTGTATTCACACCTGGCACCAAGAAGGAACACATTTCACCTGCATTAAATGATGGCATTGAATATACACTGCTCCAGCTAGGTCAGTGCGTATTTTGTATATAAATGAGATCTTGTCACATCCTATATCTAACTTCTACTGACCACTTATACTTGGAATACAATCAAAATCCTAACTCTGGATCAGCAGTTCTGAAATTGGCCTCAGGAGCCAATCATTAGCAAGAAATAAATTCCTAAAAATTATTGAGGACCACAAAGAGCTTTTTGTATTGGGTTAAATATACTGATGTCTATTGTAGTTTAAATTAAAACTGGGAAATATTAAAAATGTTAATTTACTAATTTTTATAAGTAGCAATTATAAATCTATTTGCAAGTTAACCTAAATAACACATATTTTTTAAAAATCTAAATTACCTTACAAAAAATCAGTGATAAGAATGACAATGCTTTATATTTTGCAAATCATCTTTAATATCTGGCTAAATAGAAGACAGCTACATTATCATATCATTCTGCATTTGATCTGTTTTTTTAATTTATTTTTTTTTCAATTACAGTTTACAGACTCACGGACATAGAGAACAGACTCATGGCTGCCAGAGGGGAGGAGGTTGGGGGACTGGGTGAAAAAGGTGAGGGCTAGAGAAGCACAGATGGATGCATTTGATCTGTGTCGGGAAGTTCTTTTGGTTGAAGGCTATGAGGCTACCTGGCTCTCCACAAATATGTAGCTGGAAAGAGAGAAATATTTTAAGGTCACTTTCAGATAATTGTGGACATTTTTCTTTAGTTTACATGGAAACCTGGTGAGCAGTAGTGTCCCCGTAGTCAGCTACCATGAGGAATCTGAAGTTTTATCAATGAATGTTTTGTAAGGTATTATGGTAAAATACATTGGTCTGTCCTGCGGTTTTGTTTTTTTTTTTTAATTTTATTTCAATTGTTGTTCTTGTACAGTTTTGTCTTTTACTCCCATCCCAGCCCACCACCCCAGCCCTCCACACCTCCCTCCCATTTCCACTCCCCCTAGTTTTTGTCCATGTGTCCTTTATACTTGTTCCTGTAAACCCTTCCCCTTTTCCCCTGAAATTCCCTTCCCTCTCCCCTCTGGTGACTGTCAGCCTGTTCTCAATTTCAGCGTCTTTGGTCATATTTTGCTTGTCTGTTTGTTTTGTTGATTAGGTTCCTGTTAAAGGTGAGACCATATAGTATTTGTCTGTCACTTCCTGGCTTATTTCACTTAGCATAATACTCTCCAGTTCCATCCATGCTGTTGCGAAGGGCAGGAGCTCCTTCTTTCTTTCTGCTGCATAGAATTCCATTGTGTAAATGTACCATAGTTTTTGGATCCGTTCATTTACTGATGGGCACCTAGGTTGCTTCCAACACTTAGCTATTGTAAATTGTGCTGCTATGAACATTGGGGTGCATAGCTTCTTTTGGATTGGTGTTTCAGGGTTCTTAGGATATAATCCTAGCAGTGGAATTGCTGGGTCAAAAGGCAGATCCATTTTTAGTTTTGTGAGAAAATTCCATACTGCTTTCCATAGTGGTTGTACCAGTCTGCAATCCCACCAACAGTGCACTAGGGTCCCCTTCTCTCCACAACCTCTCCAACACTTGCTGTTTGTTGCTTTGTTTATGATGGCCATTCTGACTGGTGTGAAGTGGTATCTCATTGTGGTTTTAATTTGCATCTCTCTGATAGCTAGCGATATTGAGCATCTTTTCATGTGTCTCTGGATCCTCTGTATGTCCTCCTTGGAAAAGTGTCTGTTCAAGTCCTTTGCCCATTTTTAATTGGGTTACTTATCTTCTTAGAGTGGAGTCGTGTAAGTTCCTTATATATTTTGGAGATGAAACCCTTGTCTGAGGTATCATTGGCAAATATGTTTTCCCATACGGTTGGTTCTCTTTTTTTTAATACTATTTTATTTTGCCATGCAGAGCTTCTTATTTTGATGAGATCCCATTTGTTTATTCTTTCCTTTATGTCCCTTGCTCTAGGGGACATATCAGTGAAAATGTTGCTGAGTGAAATAGCTGAGATTTTCCTGCCTATGTTCTCCTCTAGGACTTTAATGGTGTCATGGCTTATATTTAAATCTTTTATCCACCTTGGATTTATTTTTGTGTATGTTGTAAGTTGGTGCTCAAGTTTCATTTTTTTGCACATAGCTGTCCAGTTCTCCCAACACCACTTGTTGAAGAGGCTATTTTTACTCCATTTTATGTTGCTGCCCCCTTTGTCAAATATTAACTGGCCGTAGAGACTTGGGTTTATTTCCGGGCTCTCTGTTCTATCCCACTGGTCCATGTGCCTGTCCTGCATTTTAAATGAATCTTCTAATCAGGCATGATTTTTGTATTACGCATTGGTCATTAGAAGCCACCAATTCATGGAGTTATCCAGAACCTCCAAATGTTGACATGGTTCATTACATAATATACAAAGAAAATCACATTTATTAATATAACCCCCAATCTCATCTGTAAAGTCTTTTAAGTATTGGGCACCTGTCATGGAGGCCAATTCAGGTTTTCCAGAAATTCTGATATTCTCTTGAAAGCTCCAATTTTATCATCAGCAACAAAATGTCATTTGTTTCCCTTGAAATGATAGATGCACCTTCGAAGTGATAGGTTCATTTTTGGGAAAAAAAAAATGTCTGCCAAATACCTAGGTCTGAAGAACTATAATTTGGAAGACATTATTTCAAGTAAAAAAAAAAATGTTCCATTAAACACTGCCAGTTCAGCTCCCTATCATTTGTACCAGTGCTTTTCTTTGGGACAACCATCGTACTGAAGTCTGCTCGGAACTGCTGAACATACAGTGTGCCTCTCATTTCATTACAGAGAATGTTGAAGAGGATGTGTAGTCACAGCTCAAGATTGAATGCAATTAGCAATTACCCTGCTTTCGCAAAGCCATTCTTAAGTGAACTACCCTGATGGGGACAAGTCCTGAATGGCAATGAAGAATACAGCTTAGAGCTCCTGCCTTGATAGGTACTTGGGCTACGGCATTGCTTTTCCATCAGGAGAGCAAATATTAACACAGTAAAATAGACTTGACCTTGCAGATGTCCCTGAAAGATCTTGGGACCCCAGGTGTCTGTGAAGCACACTTTGTGAACAACCCTACCTACCTTTTCAAGGTCTCTCCTGTCACTTGCTACCCCTGCCAGCAAGACTTCCATGCCACTTCTTAACGCACAGACCTTGTTCCTATCTGAGGGCCGCATCCACATTTGCAGGTTCTCCTGCTGGCGATGCTCTGACCTTCGATGTTTACTCAGGATGGCTGCTCCTTGTCACTTAGCTTCTGTTTGAGTGATATCTTCTCCAAGGTGCTTTTCGTGATCTCCTGTCTCCATCTCTCCCAACGGAGACTCAAGACAATTCCTACACCCTGGCCCTGTTCTAGTCGGTCTCACTCATCACTAAGCAGAATTCCATCATGCAGAACTCCACTTGCTTGTTCATTGGCTGCCTCCCCCATGAACAGGTAAGCTCCATCGGAGCTAGGATTTCGTTTTATTCACCACTACAGCTCCAATGCCTGGAAAAGTGTTTGACATTTTGTATACTCGGTAAAAACTTGCTTTATAAATAAATTAATTTACTTTTTAAATAGAATCCCTTAAATGCTGTTACTATGTTATTTTTCAGTGACTAAGGGAGAGTCTTCTGAGTCAGTGCCATTCAATAAAAGTATAATGTGCACCACAGATGTAATTTTAGGTTTCCTAGTTGCTACAGTAAAAAGAATAAAAAGAAACATGTGAAAATAATGTAATAATCAATTTTATTTAACCCAATATATCTAAAATATTATGATGTCAACATGCAATCAGTATAAAAGTTATACTATTATATTTTCTTATTTTTTATAAAATCTTTGAAATTGGTGTGCATTTTACATTTACGGAATTATTTCCATTCATATTAGTCCTATTTCAAGTGCTCAACAGTCACTTGGAACTAGTGGCCACTGTAACGGAGAGTACAATCTAAGGAAAGATGGAGGAACTGCCTTCTTTCAATTATAATGAAATAAAGAAAAATTTATAAGCAGTAGTAAAATTCAACATTACCAGCTGCTACTAAATAAAGGAAGACTTCAACTTAATACCCTGAGTTTTGCAAAGTGGCGGCAAAGAAGGAGACAGAAATTGTTGCCATAGTTTCACATTTCTAGCCATCCCCATCACAACCCCTGGAAATGGTACTAGAGAGAGAGGGTGAGTTACCAACTGGCGGAGAATTTTCCCCATTTGGGGAGGATTAGAAGGAGGAGGGGAGCAGGCAGGCCAGCCCTTGCGTATGGCCGCTGGATCTCAGCAGACACAGCATCGCACTGATGGGGAATAATTCTCAGTCTCCTCACAGCACGCAGGTGACCTTTCAAAAATGCGATTCTGATCATGGCACTAGCCTGTGTTTAATCCTTCACTCGGGCACCTCATGCTCAGGAGAAATCCCGGGCTTGTCGGCACACCACACGGGCTCCCTCGACGGCTGAGCTCCTGGGTCCTTCCTGCTCGTCATCCACCTTCATCTTCTTCCCCCTGCACCCCACTCTTGCACCACAACAAAGGAGCTGCAGTTCTCTAAATCAGGGACCTCTGTGCCTTTCGCTGAGCCACTCCCTTTGCACAGAATGCATTCTGTCCTCCCATTTCCTGGCTAACTCCAAAAACCCATCCAGTTCAACTCGGCAGCTTACCCCAAACCTTTCCTGTTCCCCAGGTTCATGTAATGATGTGTTCCTGTGTTTGTATACTGCCTCTAGCTTAGTGAACACACATGATCATCGTGGCTGTACTTGTACATCTTGCCAACTGAAGTACAAAATCATTGAGCTCAGAAACAACATCTTTCATTATTTTGTCACCAGAGTCTAACAAAATTCCTAGTTTAGAGTTTACATAATACATAGTTGTAGAACAAGTGAATTAACATGTTTAGACTTGTCATTTACTGGTTCTCATCGCACTTATTACTAATAGGTGCATTACAAAATTAATAATGAGACAGAAACATTCTAACTAGGCAGAGTAATAATTCTAATTAAAGTTCCTTCAAAGTCACAGATTCCATGTAAAATAACTGACAGCAAAGCAGATGGTTAAGGGCCCCACCTTGAGTTCAGCGTGTGTGTGTGTGTGTGTGTGTGTGTGTGTGTGTGTGTGTGTACTACTGAAACATCAGGATGTGTTCGAAGCTTTCTGTCAGAACATTTTCAGCAGCTGATGTTGGCTCTAGAGGTAAGAGCCGACTGTCTTGGTGAAGCCCCAGAGCAACCACAAAGTACACAGCCCACCAGTAAACAGGAGGAATGAGGAGTGAAATAGAAAATAAGATGCATAATTTTAAAAATACTCCAGTCGCCAATCAGCCATCCCCATTCTAGCAGGCTCCAACAATGAGCAGCTCAGAATTCACCTCGACACAAACCAAAACAAAGACTTTTTTTTTACAGAAATTAAATAATTTGCCTGGGAAAAATTAGTGTGGATGGAGGGAGGATTTGAGGGTCAACTTGCTAGCCTATTTCACACAAAAACACTCTAAATTTAATTGGCTGAAAGAAACATAATTCAGGCAGTGAAAGACAACTTTCAAAAAATGACTTATTATCCTTGTAGACATTTAAGAAGATATTGTCACCACAGAATAAGAATATCATAAGAAAAAGTTATAAGTATGCAATTGTCAAAATAAAAATTCAAATAAAGAATTAGAAATTATTTGTAGGAAGTTTTCTAGAACAGAGACAGAAGCAAAGGAGATGGAGTTTAGGGGGTAGAAGGATCTAGTGAAAAAGGAAAAGGACTCACGGACATGGACAACAGTGTGGTGATTGGGGGGAGGGCATAAGGGGGCTAAATGGCAATGGGAAAAATATCATACAAAAGTGAAAAAAATTTAAGAGGAGGAGATATTCAACCTAGGAAAGTCCACAGTGAACCAACAGGAGTTCCAAAAAGAGAGAACAAACAAAATGGAGGCGAGAATATAGTGACATAAATAGCACAAGAAAAATCTTAGGACCAGAATGAAAATAAGAAAAATTCAGCACCTCAGCACCTCCTTCAGAACAATCAAGATGAGCAAAAAATTCTAGGTGTGTCCAGAGGAAACTAAAACATGAAGATGATCCACAAGGTAAAACGAGCAGTAGACTTTTCACCATCAACGCTAGATGCTAAAAGGCGATGGGACGGTGCAAAGCACTGGGGGACATCCCACCACCCTGTGTCTGCCTAAGTCACAGCCCAAGAATAACGCGAGGATAAAATACGAACACGCTCAGGCACTCAAAGACTCCGGAAAGCTTCCTTCCAGGCACCCCTTTGTAGGAAATTATGAGAACACGTGCTCCAACAAGGAGACCTGCTTTGCTCACCTTATTAAAAATTGCAATCCTCAATAAAAAGAAGTGACCTATCCAGCCATGACAAAATGTGGATGAACCTTAAATCTCTAACTGAAAGAAACTAGTCTAAAAAAAACGACATGCTTTATGAGTCCAACAATATCACATTCTAAATAAGGCAAAACTGCAGATTTTATTTTCGCTGCAGACAGTGAAAAAGATGAATAGTCACCAGGGGCTGGGGACAAGGGAGGGAGGGAGAAACAGGTGGAGTGCGGGGGATGTTTTTAGCAGTGAAACTGCTCTGTGGGATGCTGTAATGATAGATACAGGTCATTACACGTTTATCAAAATCCACAAAATGCTCAACAGGAAGCATGAACCTTACCATAAACTATGGGCTTTAGTTGATAATGTATGAGGTTTGTCCAGAAAAAGTCCAGCTATTGTTAGTATAGTGAGAGCAGTTTGCACGACATCAATGTGACCTGGCAGCCAAGGAGAGTGGACTGGAATGTGCATGTGTGAGCCATGCTGACTTCACTGTGCTAGTTGGTGGGGGCAGTAGATGTCATTGAGTGAGCATGTGCACTGTGTGGCTATCACATTCCAAATGACTGAGTGAGTACAGCAATGAATCTGCATCTATTTTTTTGTGAAGCTTGAACATTCCTCTGCAGAAACTATTGGGATGATTCAAAAGGCGGCAGCTATGGGCAACTGTTGATTGGCAGCTTCATCACGACAATATGCCTACTCACGCATCACATCTTGGGCAGAGTTTTTTGGGGAAATGTCACATCACCCAGGTAACTCAGCCCCCTTACAGCCCAGATTTGGCACCCTGCAACTTCTGCCTTTTCCCAAAACTTAAATTACCTTTGAAAGGGAAGAGATTTCGGACCATTGATAAGATTCAGGAAAACATGACGGGGCAGCTGATGGTGACTGGGAGAACTGTGTGAGGTCCCCAGGTGCCTACATTGAGGAGGACTGAGGTGTCATTGTCCTGTATACAATGTTTCTTGTATCTTTACATGTTTCTCATCTCTTGTATTTATTGAATGTCTCTATTCAATATACACGTCTGTATTTTTCATATCACATGGCTGGATACCTCTGGACAGACTTCATATAAATATTCACTTACCAACTGTAACAAATGTGCCACACTGATGCAAGATAATAATAAGGGGGCTGGTGGTGGGGGAGGTGGCACATGGGAGCCTCAGGCACTTTTTAATAAACCTACTACTGCTCTAACATATAAAGCCTATTAATTAAAAAATAAATTGCAACCGTGCCATTAGTCCCACCGTTACCCTCCTTGTCTACCTTGTTGGGATTTTTTTCCCTATAGTACTCATCACCTTCTAACATGTCTATATAATTTACCTATTTTTGCTGTTTATTTTCTGTTTTCCTGGCTTCAAGGAAGGCTTTGCAAAAACAGGAATTTTTGTCTGTTTTATAGAGAAGTGTATCAAAAGTATCTGAGACAGTACTTGGCACATAGCAGATGTTCAAAAAGCACTGTTGAGTAGAGATAAGAATATAGTAAAACAGACCAAAAATAAAAATAAAAGCATCCGCATCGGTACAGCATGCACTCAGGCTTTGAGAGAATGTCCTGTCGTCTAAAGTAAGTACAGAAAAGCAGACAGACTGATGGACAAACTAGTGTTACTCTTAATGTTAATAATAAGAAAAAGAGTACATAGGAAAAAGCATGCCCACAAAATAATAAATAATTTAAAGTTAGTAAAAAAATGTCATAAGAAAATAAAATAAAATGTGGCATGCTGTTTGAATGCTCAGTGTTACTTTCAAATCAAGAATGCATTCAATCTTAAAGCCTAAAATATTTTCTCCTAGGCAGTGTAAGACTACAGATATCAGCTTCCATATTTCTAAGAACCATTCACTGTTTGATTCATCAGTGCACCATATTTGCATAATCATAGCAATATAGATGTTCATAAGCTTTTATAATTTTAGAATTAACTCATAAATAAAATGTTTGAATTACAGTTTCAGGAGAGGGGCTAAATTTTATAAAAGTTGATTATAAGAACATCACAGTGAAGCTAACAGAATATGGAATACGAGGAAGAGATGGAGAAAAGTCTAAAGATGTCATTGCCTTCAGCTTTCTTAGCAAGGAATCATGAAGTAGTGTCTGAAGCTGGTGCAACAAGGAATGGAGGTTCAAATATATTATCAAAGTTAGTCAACAGAATTACTAAATATAACAATAAAACAATCAGCTAAGAACAGTAGAGAGAAAAAAAGCTGGGGGAAATCAAAGAATCCTTCATTTTCATATTGAGAGGTCAAAATATAACATCTCAATTTTCCTAATCGAGATCTAAGTGTATATACTTATAACTTAGCATTATATATAGATAACTACCAGCAGAACCAGGAACGTTATTTTCAGAACGACATCACGGAGTAAGTGCTATTATTTTGCCTACTTTATACGTAAGGAAGTTGAGGCACAGCGGGGGTCAGTAGTTGGCTTACAGTTTCATGCTAACGACTTAGCTAGGTGGGACGTAAACTCACATGGCCTGACTCCGGAGCCTGTGTTTCTGTCCACCATACCCTACTGTCTCTTAAGCTGCACATGGACAAGTAAATGCCACCCCAAGTAAGTTTAAACTTCTCAAGGGCAGAATAATTTGTTACTCAAAAAAAAAAAAATGGAACTATTTGTTACTCATCATTATGTACCCTTTGATGGCCAGCATGTTACCAACTACATCATCAGAATCCAAGGACTGGTCAGACTGCACCCAGAAATATTTATTAATTTGCTCTTCTGTCCCTCAGAGGGAGGCCTGTCCAGGTAAGAGCTTAGTTTAGACATAGTCATTGAAAGCATAGAGACGAGACCTATCTCAAATTAGCCAACCTGTGTCCTGTATGTTAGGGAGAGTATACACGCCACTGAGTAAAACCATAGCCCTTACCTAGAAGACAGACTAGCAGACACTACCGATTTCCTGCCAGCCAACTAGGAAAATGTTGCAGTTTATAAGACGGAGCCCACTAGTCATTAACCTAGAGATTCAAATGCAGCATTAACCACGTTTTAGACCCAGAAGATTCTCCAAGGTTTTCTCTGCCCAGTAGGAATACACCTTCTGCCAGACAGGGAGAAAGAACTCCACTGCCTTGTGCTAAGTAAATCGCCTTTAAACAAGGTTTTGTTGTTGTTGTTGATTTTTTTTATCACTTTAGAGAACTTACCAACAACAACAAAAAAAAATGAAATAAAACAGAAGCACATATTTGGATCATAAACTATCTATTCTAAAGTCATTTTCAGCCAAAATGTGAGAATAAATGTTTTCTACAGGTTCATACAGAGAAGGGATAGGGAAAATGTTCCAGAACATAGATACCTATCCTTTTGAGAAATAAATGAAATGATTTTAGCATGAATGCTGCTTCATAAAACAACCTGAAACTATAAGATGACTTTGACTGAAGAACAGGCATTATAAAATGTAGCCCAATAAACAAGTTCAAAACACTACTAGACATTTCCTCTTCACATGACAGTTGCTTTTAATGGGAACACAATACAGATGAATAATTTATTTATTGCTGCCTTCATTCAAATATTCTAATTTCTACAACGTTAAGTATCTAACTACTCATTCTACTTATACCAAGCAAGCAATACAAAATAATGTTTGCAGAATTTATTTTTACCCCCTGAGGGGGAGGAAGAAGAGGTGGCACTGATGTATGTATGATAATATTCTTGTGTGATATTTTTATAGATTCACAGTCACCATATAACACACTAATATACCGCATATATTAAATAAATAGTATTGCTTCTCTTAATATCATGCTTTAAGCAACTAAATTAAGGAGGACTATTCCAACTGCTTCTCATAAAGAAGAGAATAAGAGTTCATTTGCAGACTTGCCCACTACCTCATGTAAAACCTATTTAATTAATATCTGAATGATCTCAGTTAGTCAGAAAGAAATTCAGAATGTTCCAGTTCTCATTGCCTTTCTTTTAATAAAAACCTGTTTAGAAGATGGTACGTTCATTATGGAAAGGGAAGTATTTCAAGAAAACCCAAAATGATCAGAGAAAAGAGAGGCTTCAGTAAAGGTGCATGGGCCACTACAATTATCCAAGCATCTATGTCAAGGAAAATTAAAAATCTCGATGTAGTGTATTTGATTATTATTCCTTCTTTTTGGTCTCCATCTGCTACCCTGACCAAAGGAGTCATATATTAGTATTTCTCTGCCCCACTCTTGAGTTGGCCATAAGATCTGGTTGGAGCAACAGAATATAGGGGTAAGTGATGGTATGCGAGTCTGAGCAAGGCCTTGCCCTTCTGGTAGCTTCCAATCACCACCACAAAGAGAGCACATCCCTGGAAACCCATTCGTCCCAGGAGACTGACAGCTCCATGGCACTGATCTGCATCTGACCGTAACTTTGGAGCCAGAGCTGCTAACCCCAGACCCGGGCACAGAAACCCAGACACCTCACAGATCTATCCACTGATGAGGAAAAAACGCTTCTTGTTGCATGCCACTAGATTGTGGAGTCATTTGTCACACCGCATTATGGTGGCAACAGCGGAAGTTCACACTTGGTCATTTTGAAAACTATTTAAGTTGTTGATCCACCAAGACTAAAGAAATATAAATACTTTTCAGTGTGTGTGCTGAGATTCTAATGCATATGATACTCTGAACCAATAAAGGTTCTTTCATTTTTTTCCTATACATAGGAAAAAACCCTGAAAATATAAGTTAAATCTTTATTCAAAAAGTAATGCAAATTTAAGAACATTTACATTTCATAAAAATATAGTAGGGATGAAAAAGATTTTGCTACTTAATAGATATTTATTGAGCACCTATTAAGTGCTCAACAGATGAAGGAATACAGAGGAAAAAAGTAGAGGTTGAGAAAAGAGGGTGGTGTCAGCCACAGAAGTATGAGATAAATGTCAGTGTTGTTGCTATCTTCCTCCTCATCATCTAGTCCAATAATACAACATGTTATAATAACAATGAATGTGATTACTACTAAATGGACCTCTGTACACAGTTGAAATAGGAGTTTATAGCATAAACAGTCTCTATCTGCTTTAGGGCATCTGGATAGTCTCTTAAAAGAGTAGCAATGAAGGTGAAAGTAGGAAGATGCTTAAGACTTTGCAAATATAGGGAAAAGGCATTCTAGCACATGCAAAGGCATGAAACATCACGTGTGGAATGAATAAAGCAGAAGCAACTCTACTAAACGCTAAGCAGGACCATCTGGCTCAGACCTGCCGTTAGCAACGACCTCACAAGCTCAACAACCCAAACGCTGATCTGATCCCTACGATTTGGACTGAGGGCAGTATACTGATTCAATAAACATAACGGCTTTCTTCAATTCTTATAAATGACCTGCAAGAGACTTCACCGGTCTTATTTCTATTAGAGTTGCACGTTAGTGATTTATTCAAGTTTGCTAACATTTGGTATTCATAAACCGACATTTTATTATTTCTCAGGTTAATGTAAACTCCAGGAAAGGACTTAGAGTGAGGAGGAGGCCAGCTGCCACACCAACTGCAACGCTTCTTCCTCTGAGGCGAAGGTGCACATGACGATAGATTGAATTCGTGCCAATTTCAGAAAAAAAAAAAGCTTTGTTTATAGTGTACAATGCGTGTTGCCTTGAGGTAGCTGAATTTCAATTGCTATTCTAGATTTTTTATTATAAATTACCGTTAGTTTACCTTTGTCATCGTTAGCACTTTCTCCCCGTATTGCTTGCTACCAGACAACATCACTTGCATGGCCAATAGAATCTTCAATTTAATTTGTCAAAAATGAAACTTTGTGATTAATAATGCCTCCTAAAAATAACTAAGTAAATACAAAAGGTACTTCACTCAGGGTCACCGTACTAGTTTGCTCGGGCTGCCATAACAAAATACCATAGACGGAGGGGCTTAAATGACAGACATTTATTTCTCACAACTCTGGAGGCTGGAAGTCCAAAGCCAAGATGCTGCAGGGTCGATTTCATTCTAAGGCTTGAGGCAATGACCAGGAAAGGTTGTGTGTCCACGTGACCTCTTCTTTCTGCACATGTGAGGACAGGCTCCTCGCTCCCTCTTCCTATAAGGTCTCCAGTCCTACCAGATTAGGACCCACCCTTAAGACCTCATTTAGTCTTGATTACCTTCAAAGGGCCCTATCTCCAAATATAGTCACACCGAGGGTTAAAGTAGAAACACACGAATTGGAGGTCAGGGTGGGGACACAATTCAGTCCATAGCAGTTACCTGTGATAAATTACATCACCAGACACTCCAACAACCAGGCCAAGAAAAACCCTGAGAATCCTTTCAATTTTTTTATTTCTCACATTGACTTTATCACCAGATCCTGCGGGCTGTACCATCAGCATAATTCAGTCAATTCTCCACTAATCCACACCCATCAACCTGGCTGGGGCAGTGTCCTCTGATCTCAGATTATAATGATTGCTTCCTATTTGCCTACCCACCCCCTCCATTCCACCCCTCCCCTCCCC
Organism: Anoura caudifer; assembly: GCA_004027475.1. Lineage (NCBI taxonomy): Eukaryota > Metazoa > Chordata > Mammalia > Chiroptera > Phyllostomidae > Anoura > Anoura caudifer. The sequence continues at coordinate 173,587 of PVKU01001327.1, read as the reverse complement.
AAATCTACCCTCTACAAAGCAACCAAAGACATCCTCAGCAAACAAACAAACAAACAAACAAACAAACAAACTGTATCATATTGCTATCCTACTCCGACCCCCACTGGCTTTCCACCCACTGAGAATTAAACCCAAGTCCTCACCACATCCCACAGGCTCAGGAACAGACCCCTGAGCACCCTTCCAACCACACTGCCTTCCATCATCCCCTCAGCTGACTCTCGAGAACCCCCATTCCTGACTCCCCTGCACACTTCAAGAATGTTCCTCTCGAGACCTCTGCACTCACTCGCCCCTCGGCTTGGGAATCATTCCCCCAGAGAGTCACACGGCTCAGTCCCTCGTTCCTTCTTACTCATTGCAGTTCTCCACTCACAGATATCCCCTTGAGAGACATTTCCCTCTTCACAGTATTTAAAATACCTGCTTACTTTGCTTTGTTAGCATAGCACTTGATAGAATGTATTTATGTGTTTATTTACTATCTATCTACCCCCATTAGAGTGAAAGTTTCACAAGGCAGGGAGGTTCCCCTCCTCTCTCCCTCCTCCTCCTCCTCCTGTTCCTCTTCTTTCTCCTTCTTCTTCTTCTTCCCTCTATATATCTGCTGCCTAGAATAGTACCTAGATCATGGCATTAATTTATTTATTGAAAAAATGAATAATTTAGGTTATTAGCATTTCTTGGATAGTCTTATAATATGTAGTGAAGCATATTGCACCAACATTATTTTAACCTATATTTTTTAATAACTAGACTTTAAGATATGTGATGTGATATAAACCATCCAGTTCCTCACTCCTAAAGATGCAAACCTAACACCCCTTATTTGTTCATGCTTATCACTGTACTGTTATTTTTCCACTGGGAAGTAGGACCAGAGAGCATGACCACAGATACAATGTTTGAGAACCATTGTTTTAACTTGTCATGAGCAAAGTATCAACAAAAATGATAATGAATCATCCTTGTTACTTGCACATAAATATATCTTTATATTAAAATGTAGTTTGCATGAAGTATGCAATCACTTTAAGAACACATCTATATGGGTTGAAGCCCAGATCAAGATGAAGGATCATCTGAGAGCAGACAAATACCTCTACAGACCTCAGACGGGACACAGATTTTCTCCAATTTACATGTATCATCTTGAAAGGGATGTTTGCAGCTCCTTGGATTGGAGTAATGAGATTTAAAGCCGTGACCATACACATGAAAAGTGGGTGATGATTCTACAAATCACAACTCAGTACCATGGAAAATCACGGAGAGTTTGCTGAAGGAGAACTCTTCCCAGAAACGTATTCCTGTTGTTTATCATCCATCTTTCCTTCAGGGAGACCAGGCCATATGAAGCAAAGAAAATGAAGCGATGGACATGCAAGAGCCACATGGCAACACTAGGGTATCATGACCAAAAGAGTTTGCTCAGGGCCATAGCAACCTCTTCCCCATCAGAGAATATTATCCCTAATGAGACCAAGTGAGAGGAGACTTTAGATTGTTTCATCGTCTACACGTGTTTTCCTTCCGCAACTGGCTGTCCCCATTACTGCATAAGATACCCTGCGAAAGGATCCAGTAGCACTATGATGCATCCAGTCCGGGGGGAGCAGTACAGGAACACGGCAAAGGCACCTGGAGAACATACCTGAACACAGGCAGCACCCAAGGAGGACACAGTGGCGAAGTTCAGAGAGTTCGCTGCTACCTCTAAGATGCTATTGACAATATGTTGGCTCTAAAGAAAAGAGCCGAAGAAAGAGATACAAGAGTTCAAAGGATATTTAAAACAATGTAAGGAAATAAAAAAGAAGCTGGAAGAGCTCAGAGAAGAACTGAAAGGGAAAGAAACCTTAAAAATTACAAAAATTGGAATTAATACACATTTTTAAAATGAGGATCATGGTGAAAATCATATAAAAAATAGAAATTAGCAAATATAGTTCTACACTTATGGCAATGAGCACAGACATGAAAACAAAGAAAACTCCAAATGAGTCGTGCTGGTGTTCAGAAAGCAGAGAGCAGGAGGGAAAATGGAGGAAAGAGTTCAATGATATAATAGAAAAAAAATGTCCCTAAAATAGATGTGAATCTTTAGATCATGTCCCAGAAAAAAATGCACAGAGAGATCAAGGCCAAAATGTACTGTGGGAAGTCACTGAACTTCAAGATTAAGAAAAGATATTATAGAGACATCCAATGAAAGCAGGGTGGGGGGAGAGGCATTTAAAAGAGGGAAAATACAGTTTGATCTCAGATTTATCCAAAGCAATGCACACTACTATGTGGTAATGCAGTGGCCCACAGAATTTCAAGGGAAACTGAAGGCTTTACAATAATTTTAGAATCATCCAACTGGAGTGAAAGAAAGATGTTCTCAAGCTCATAAGAAGAAAGGGAAGACAATTACCATGCAGCTTTTCTTAAAACCACTGAGCAGTACCATCACTGCCTTTGAAGTGGGAGGTCTGCCCAAAGTATAGGAAACAAACAAACAAAAATGAGAGGTTAAAGATCAGAAAGACGAGAGAAAGAAAAAAAATCCTTACTATTTATAGATGGTGGAATTGCCCACACAGAATAACCAACAGAATCAACAAACTACTAAAATTAAAAAGAGTGTTCTGTGAGGTTGACAGATACAAGACCAACTCATAAAAACAGTGGCATATTTTTATAACATAAGCTATTAGAAAATATAACTAAAATTTAAGATACCATTAACAATAACCATAAAATTATAAAGTATCTGGAAGTTTGAAAAGTCCATAGGTCCTGTAAATAGAAAAATTTTAAACCTATTAAAGAACTAAAAGATGGTATAACAGATATACTCTTGATGGAGAACACATAATATTAAGAAAAAAATACCCTTCCCCTAAACAGTCTAAAATTCAATGCCACTAAAATCAGAATTCCAGCTGAATTTTTGGTGGATTTTAATAAGCTCAATCTAAAACTTATTTTAAAATTTCAATAAAAGCTTCAATAATAGCCAGTTCAAAACTGCAGAATAAAAATCAAAGGCAGAGGACTTGCACTAAGGATATTGTTAAAAACAAAGTCAGTAGTAAATACAATATGGTACTGGACGAGAAAAAGAAACAAAGAATTATGTATCTTTTTAATATGATAAAGTTGGTACCTTAAATCAATTGATAAATAGTAGCCTGCAGAGTGAATAATGTTAGGGAAATAAACTCACTATATGTTGAAAAACACAACTGCATTCCTATCCATTCAGTGCATACAAAAAGCGGTTTCAAAGCAAAATGTAAAAATTAAAACAATAAAGTTAAAGTAAATGATGCAGAAGACTGTTATACTTAGGAATCCAGAAGGAAGAACAGGCCCTGACATAAAGTAACATTCATGGATCTTACAAAATAAAAATAAGAATTTCTGGTCAACCAAGGACACCATGTGCAAAGTTACCAACAAAAACAAAATATTCTGAAAGATGCCCGCAGTCTAACACCAATAAGGAAATTGCATCTGCAATCCCCCCAGATCAAAATCCAACAAAGAAAAGCAATAAATCCCTGTAAGGCAACTCAGTGGAAGAAGAACCTCAAACGCTAGCAAGTTCAAATTCATTATTACTTAGAGACATTCATATTCAAATAATGTCGAGCATTACTTTAAGCCCTCAGACTAACAAAAACTGGAGTGTCAGCGGTTGGAGGGATATGGGAATCTGAGTCCCTGTGCATGACTGATCAAGTTCACACAGCTGAACTCATTCTGTAGCACCAGCTGGCTAGTTAGACAAATCAATCACACGTCCATCTCTGACTCAGCAACGCTAGGCATAAATTCTCCAGAAATTCTCACACAGATGCATGAGGGCCCATACACAAGCATATCCATCTCTGCGTGGCTAGCAGGACACTATCTAAATTTCCACGAATATAGCCCTGAAAATATAAAATGTGGCAAAGATACAGAAAATATAAGGCAACCATGCACTGGGTGGTCTGATTAATCCCAATGTATGTTGGCTCTCCTGGTATAATGATTACTCGGGCCCTTTGTAGCCTCAAAAATGTCTCACTTTGGACAATAAATTACATATAATACTATGCACAGATAAAAGCACCTAACTAGAGCCCTGCCCTGATGACTTGGTTGGAGCACTGTCCTGTATACCAAAAGGTTGCAGGTTCAATCCCCAGTCAGAGCATATACCTAGGTTGTGGGTTCAATCACTGGTGGGGGCAGGTATGGGAGGCATGAAGGCAACTGACCCCTAGGTCTCTCTCACATCTCTCTCTCTCTCTCTCTCTCTCTCTTTCTTTCTCTCTCTCTCTCTCTCTCTCTCTCTCTCTCTCTCTCTCTCTCTCTCGTCCTCTCTCTTTAAGATCAATAAACATATCCTCGGGTAAGGATTAAAAAATTGCATTTACCTAGATTACTCACACAGAAACATGGATAAAGCCTAAAAATATCATGTGGGGTGAAGAAGCAACGAATCATTTAGGTCAATGTCACCTATGCAAAATACAAGACCACATGTTTTACAAGGAAGCAAACTCTTATGCACCAAACGCATGAGATGTTCATCAAACACACTAGAATGATTATAATTCTTGGGGCACTGTGAGGAGAATGAAATTAGGGAGTAAAAAGAATAAACAATAATAAAACAACAATAATATTTTTTTAAAAAGAGCTATTGTGTCACATTAACTAAGAAACAGAATGAACCCATTCTATAAAACCGAGGTCTAAAGTGACAGAGGTGGAATGAATCCAAGTAAAACAAAAAAATGGAAAACTGGCAGTAGAAAAGCTTGAGTTGAGCATTCTATTAACTTAAATATCCATTACAAATAGGAAACCATGGGGACAAATATCACCTAGCAAAAGGTAAATGTTATAAACCTTACAATGTACAATTTAATTAGGAAACTAATAAAAATAGTGGGTGGTGGGGTATAAAAGGGTAAAAGGGCGATAATTTCCTCTTCTTTCATAGCAGGAAATGAATAAAGTCTAAATTTTAAACAAGTAGGTATAATAAGCAGTGTAATTCCAACTTTAACAAAAATAGATTTAACAACTAAACTCTTTCATTAACTCATCCTTAACTGGATTCTCTCAAGTTCCTAAATTCCTTGTGAAGGATATGTCTGAATTTCAATTCTTTTACATTATTCAGCTTCTTTTAACTTGACATAAAATTCAACTGAAAGGTTAATATTAAAATAGTATATATGGTATAATACATTCCAAAGTTACTTTGATTTTATTTTTCAATCTCTCTCCCTATCTGCTTGGAGCAACATCTAGAATAAAAAAAAATAGCCATGATTACATCTGAATGTTTATGTTCATTTTCTTAGTCTTTTTTAATTGTTTAAAATGTTTAGATGCTTGTAACACCTTACAGAAATAATAAAGCTATTACTAATAAAAATGAGAGGAAAATAGGAAGTGGTGGCAATGACTAGACCCTTCTAGCCATTATTAGCTGTTAGGCTAGAAAAGAAGTAGAGAGATAGGGGAAGAGAATCAAATTCTGTATGTGCAGATTCCCCAGGACCACATATTAATTACCGGAAACTGAAAGAAAAACCCATTATTCTGAGTGAGATCCTAGTTGTAAAACTCTACCTCCTCTTCCAGAGATCAGATCTATCTTGTTAACATCTCAGAAAGGCAAAGCCCAGCCAGGGTCTGGCCTCACTCCCCTGTTCATTGCCGAAAAGGCAAAACCACAAGGCAGAGCGGGCAGAAGTTATGTCAAATTTGTCATTGACAACCAACCACTGTCGATTCTGCTCAGGACACACCTCATTACATTTTACATTAAAAGGTAAGGCTACCCAAAATAGTGCCCATGACTGATGCACCAAACTGCCACGCAGAATTCTCCAACAGAGACTGCAGTGTGGCAGTTCTTAATGTCCATAGTTATTTGAGTTAAATGAAGTCTGACACAGTCCCACACGGAAATAGTGAGGAGAAACATATTTTTTCAGTCTATTAAATTTAATTCATTGTGTGTGTTTTCCTTCCTTATCAGCAGTTTAAATTAATTTTCTCATTGTCAACAGGCTGACAGTCTCCTGCATCTTTGAATCCAAGCACACAACATTTGCTAGGACTAGCCATACCCGCAGGTGTGGAAAACAACATGTTCATTCATTAGGTCTTAGCAAGGCTCTAACAATTATACAAAATAATTTATCCCTCGACGATCAGGTACAGCTGTATCCAACTCCTCCTGTCAATTTCCATGTCGGCAGCAGAAATTGTGATGTTCTCGGGAGAGGAGTGATTGGTTTTCAGTTACACACAGTTACAGCTGGAAGTCATCTGAAAACCATCATGCCAGCATATGGATAACCTGAGTGGCAGTGTAATAATATTTATACGTATCTTACAAGTGCTTACCCAGGACTATGACAATGTAATCAGTTTCACAGGGGACAGAAATAACAGGCCTCTCTCCATTCGCTGATTGTATTGAGCCCTGAAATAATGATCTCTGTCTACATGGACGGGCAGCATTCACTAGGAAAATAAGTGATAACTGCAAAGAAAGGTTTCTTATCGTATTTAAGAGATGAATTAATGGCCTGGGGAGGCAGCCTTCATGGGAAGTTTCCTCATTCATATAGAGCATGCAGCGGAAACACATTTGCCATTTTTAAATCAGGAGCAGCTCTCGGAATCAGAAATACTGTTTTTGTTGGGGTTTTTTTTTGTAAAATTAATATTCATTCCAACATCTCTCTGCTTCTTTTTTTCATCTGCAAAATGAGGAAGCTGCTACTTTCACGTTCTTACCCTTTAAGGGTATTTTGAGGACACAGAGAAGAATAATGTAAAAGTGCTGAGAGCTTTGAGGAGAAAAGTTCCCTGTTGCATCAAACTATTACTATTATTATCACCGCCAACTATGCAGTGGTTTCACATCTAACAGCTTTTCCAGACATCTGTTATTCAAATCTTATTAAAAAAAAAAAAAAAAACAGCATTAGTGAGCTCCTTATTAGAGGCGGGTAAACTGAGACCTAAAAAGAATAAGAAACTTCCTCAAGGTCACACAAGGGCAGAGCAGGTGAAGAAAGAAACGGCGATTCTGCACGCCACACACTTCAGGAACAGCAGCAACATGAAACTCGGAACCGTTCACATCAGGAAAAGCCTGAACCAGCAGCTTCGAAGTTTAAAAGAACAGCCAATTAAAAGCACTCGTCCAGTAAATATCTGAGAGAAGCCCTTGGCAGAAAGAACGTGTGTAAACCATTTTTCCTGCCATCTCCTTAGTTATTTTTCTTGCTATGACGCATTTTTTAGTGTAAACAAGTGAGATGTAGTTCTCTCTCTATTTTTTCCCTGCCCTAATGAAGGATGTTTTAAAACACCCCCAAATTTCTTCGTTAAATAACTAGATGTCCAACCATGGGAAGTTGTCTTGATTCACAATGTATTTTCAGGAGAGATGAAGGCAACTATCTTCCTGCAAACGAATTTCCCTCGATCCATTTAAATCCAAATGTTGTCAGAGTGCTTTGCTGATGTTGATGCCCTCTGCATGACAGAGAGGGCTGGAGGGGATCGCTTGGCCAAAAGGCATGTATCAGCAGGACAGCCTCAACCCAAACTCAACAACACACAGTTCTACCCTGTGGAACACTCCTAAGTGAGTTACACTTAGAGAATTCTTAGAACTATCTGCCAAACACGGAGCTCCACCTAAAAGGACTCACTCCTGGGAAAAGTGTGGGGATGGCAGCCCTACAAAGGGGCCCCCTTTGGGGACCTACTTGATGTTCTTATTAGTGTTTTTTTTTTTTTTTTTTTCGTTTCCATGGAAGCCTGCCTCTTCATGTTTTTTCACATGTTTTTGATGAATTTTAACTTCGGCCTGTCGATATTTCGGGAATTCTCCAATGTGATCACACAGGATGTAAAGAGGCAATTACATAGGGATAAATTTGTTTCACATTAAAGATATTTTCAGTTGCTCTGGAAGATCACTTAGAAAAATTGGAAAACTGTGCCATCGGGTGGGGCCAGCACTATGTACACCTCGTAGGGAGGCTGGCATCAAATGCTGGTACGCGAATGTATTGTACAGTCAAGTACTTTGGTCAGAGTGGGCTCATTTGGGCCCATATTTTCCAAAATTAGCTGGTGGAGAAACTGGACTTTGTCATTTATTATTTTGAATTTTACATTTTGCAGTTTCACTTTGAAATTCTAGTGCTATTTTATTACTATGGCCCAAGAATTAGGCAAGAGATTTTTATGCATTTCATACATTTTTGTAAGCAATTCTATGACTACAGACCTTCTTTGATGTTGTGGTCCGACATCACAACATGCTCACAAGAAAGACATTAAAAACAAACAAAATAAGATGAGTCTCGTTTACTGCGGGAAAAGGTCATATTTAATCAGGCCAGGTTCTTGGGGACTAGGCTGATGCAGTGGAGAACTAAGGTAATGTAGACAACATGAGGTGTTTGCTGTCCGGTCCGTCATTCTGTACCATAGTCACATGCCTGCTCGTCCTCTCTCTCTCAACATTTTCTTTCTGGGCCTCCCTATTTCTAACTCTGTCTCTCTCTGTCACTCGACGTCTCCTTTTCCTGTCTACATCTGAGACTTGCTGAACTCCAGGGCAACATTCATTGCTAAGCAATGGCTAACGCCTATTCAGAATCTGCTTCAAATACCTGCAGTTTCCAAGACTCCCCACAGTTCATCAGCAACCACAGTCACCAACCACCGGAGAGGTGAAATACCATAGCAGTTACCTGGGGGAGGGTAGCAGTGTTTAAAGTCATGCTGCCTGGGTTCAAATCCCACCTCTGGCACTTATCAGCTATGTCAGCAGTCGCCAACCTTTTTGGCACCAGGGATCAGTTTCATGGAAAATAATTTTTCCATAGACTCAGGGGTTTGAGGTGGGGGTGGGGGGTGCTTTGCAGCCTGCCACCGGATGCAGCTTCATTGCCACTTGCCACTCACTGATAGGCTTTTGATATCAGTCTGCAAGCAGTTGATTTATTATGGCCTCTGTGCAGTCAAAGCTCTCTGCTAATGATAACCTGTATTTTCAGCCTCTCCCCAGAGCTAACATCACTGCCTCAGCTCCACCTCAGATCATCAGGCATTACATTCTCAAAAGAAGCGCACAGCCTAGATCCCGCGCATGCGCAGTTCACAGTAGGGTTCGCGGTCCTCTGAGAATCTATTGCCGCCACTGATCGGACAGGAGGCAGAGCTCAGCCAGTAATGAGAGTGATGGGGAACGACTATAAATACAGATGAAGCTTCTTTCACTAGCCTGCTGCTCACCTCCTGTTGTGTGGCCCTGTTCCTAACAGGCCACAGACCGGAACCAGTCGTGGCCCCGGGGTTGGGGACCCCTGAGCTATGTGACCATGGGGCAAGTTACTTAAGTTTGCCATGTCTTTGTTCATCTTCTGAAAAGCGGGAATAATAAATAGTAGCAGCTACTTCATAAGATTTTGGAATCATTAAATGTATTCATAGATATAAAGTATTTAACACGTGGCATGGTGCAATAATAAGCACTCAACGAATGTATTATTGTTATCCCAATCGCCCTGGCTCTCTACTACCCCACTCAAGCTGGGGTTTTTTATTTGTTTGTTTTGGGTTTTTTTTTTCGGTTTTGGGTTTTTTTTTTTTTTTTTTTTTTTTTTTTTTTTTTTTTTTTTTTTTTTTTTTTTTTTTTTTTTTTTTTTGCTGTTCTGGAGCACACTATGCTCACACAGATGCTCCCCCAAACCGATCCCTACCCTACCAGGCTGGGATGTCTTCCTCACAGTTATAAATCCTGCACATCCCGATAGGTTCACATCCGCCAGGAGTTCTTTTGGGGACAGGTCAGGTCACGGTGATCTCCCTTCCTTCTTCTGTACCACGCACACTCTCATCGCCTTTCTTTGTTAATTAGATCCTCTGCCGTGCGGTCCTCTCATTGTTTTCCATGTATTTATATATGTTACCTTCATGGCTAAACACCCTCACAGGCCCCGCCCTCCGGTACCTCCCATCGAGCAGATGCTGACCAATGGGAAGTTTCAAACTGGGTTGAGTCACTCCTTCGTGAGCATCCTAAAGGGGCGGAGAAGTTGCTACGCATGTAACAAAATAAAAACGAAGCTTTCCAAATGTTCTCTTTCTTTTCATTTCATTCGATCTTAGCATTTAGAAACCAAGCTAAGCCTACAAGGAGGGTTTCCGATCATACCAACTATACAGGAAATGATGCCCACTAAAAGCCCATTTAAGATAAAAAGCTCTTTTGTGAACAACACAGACAGTAGGTAGAGTTGGCCACGTGCTTTAATGATTTAGTTACGTTACGCTCCAGTTGTAGTTGACTGGCCAAATCAGGAATCCGTGCCCCGGGGATGGCGGCTCTCACGAGTCCCACGCGGTTCTGCAGAGGAGGCTCCGTCAGCACCACAGGCTTCGGCAGCACAACGAACATCAGAATGGCCTTTTCCTTGGGGAAACTCGCGGTTTGTGCACCCACACTAAGGACGCCAGCACTGGGTTCCCACTGGTGTTCAACATAGATGGTTTGGCTAAAAGACTTGAGCAGGATTCTCATCCTCCAGTAAACAAGGTGTAGGGACCACTGAGGCCTATCATTTGCACCATGAGGGCCAGGGCCTGTTCCTGTTTCCAGACATGGTACGGGAAGACCTCAGGTGTAAAAAGCCACCTGCAGAAGCTACTGTGGAATCCTCACTGGGGGATGTTGCATGTCCTCTGCCAGGGACTTTCTAGCAAGGTCACAGTTGCAGCCCCTAAAAGAATAGCGAGCTGAGACTTCAAATTGACAGGGCAAGCTGTAAATCTGCTTTGTCCCTGCTTGCTACTAAATCGGTTCTTTAAATGATAATTGTAGCCCTGGCTATTGTGATACAGTAGATTGAGCGCCAGCCTGCATACCAAAGGGTCGCTGGTTTGATTCCCAGTCAGGGCATATGCCTGGGTTGCAGGCCAGGTCCCCAGTGGTGGGGTGTGTGAGAGGCAACCACACATTGATGTTTCTCTCCCTCTCTTTCTCCCTCCCTTCCCCTCTGTCTAAAATAAATTTTAAAAATCTTAAATTAAAAAAAAAGAAATTTATTTATAAGTAATAAATAAATAAATAATTGTAAAAATGTTCATTGGTGAGAAAATGTCAGGAGGGACCCAGTATTTTGAACCACTTCTCTCTACAGGTTGAAATTCTGTATCTGTTCCCACGTACAGTGTGCAAAACTGCTAAGCAAAGGAAAAGAACGTGATAAGAATGTGCACACACATGGACAAGGCAGGATATCCTGGCCCTTTGCTCACCAGAAAGCTGTGGAAACAAAATCAATCAATCAATCACCTAGTATTTACTGAGTGCCTGCTAGGTGCCCAGAACTGTTAAGCTACAACATACCAGAAATCAGCATTTCAGGTATCACCTGAAATAAATCTCCAATCTGGTCAGGAGTCACAAGCTAACTCTGCAGAGTGAGGTTAGCATACCTGAAGGTTGACAGAACATTGTTATTTATTATTCCAGCTTTTCCTGAGAGGGAAAAGTTAGATATCTGTCATACAGAGCCTTAACAAACAGTCAGGATTTATGGTCCAAACATTTGTTTGCAGGTCTAAAGAGAGAAGAAAAATGTAGAGCACATTTAAGTAAGAGTATAAGGAGCAACATGACTTATGTCTCATTTTCCTTGAAAGTTTGCTTCACCCAACACCACAATTTTATGCTAGATTACAAAAGTTTTATGGCATACATGTGTCAAAGGCCAAGTTCCCAAACTGGATGAAGTCTTCATCCTTTGAACACATTCACCCGAAATCATCTGATGCTTTATAGGACTTTAGGTTCCTACATTCATCAGGATTTCTTAGCATATTAGAAGTACAATAGATAAACTAGATAAACACTAAACCATGGGCTGCATGGTGTGTTATTCTGGTACGTGTCGGGAAAAGGCAGCATGTCAGGTGGATGGGAAGAACCCGAACCCTCCCGCAGAGCTGAGTTCGTATTGTTTCATGGCGCACTCACTATGCGCCAGGCTCTGCTCGAAATGCTTGGAATACGTTAAACCTCACAACTGCCCAGTGCAGAAGGTCATCAGTGTTAACCCACCTTACAGGTAAAAAAAAACAAAAACAAAAACAAAAAAACCAGAGCGCAGCACAGTTACATAATGTGACAAGGGCAGCAGCTGATAAGAGGCAGTATGTGGAATTTGAATCCAGAGAGAATTTGGCTCCAGAGTCCACCCTCTTAACCACAACACCCACTCAGAAGATGTGACGAAGGTTGACATAAAGAGGCATTATACAGTAGTAAGCACTTGATACATCTTACACCACTTTCCCTTATTCAGAAACCAATGTTACGCCTATGTGTGCTCAAAGTACAGACACCCCTCTGTTTCACAAACAGACCACTAGGTTCCAAACAGCAGCAACGCAGGCACAAGGCACTCGTGACCTAATCAACACAGGCATCCGAACTTGACCTCTCTCTCTCTCCTTCCCTCTCTCATGATCCCCTGGAAGACATTTTGTAGTCAGAGGATAACTGGGCTCTGCTTTTTCTGTCTCTATCTGCTCTGACAATCCTCCCCACTCAAACTTCCATTCTGCTAAAGAAAAATGGACATTGCCTTGACATGTCCTAAGCTATGATGCATTTCACAGCTGGCGGAGCCTACAATTGGTGAAAGCATTTAAATATGGCCACCAATTTCTCCTTTGCATGCCAACTACAGTTATGTCTTATGGCTCTAATACTACTGGACTGTCGTATTTTAATAGATTTCATATTGATCTGGTATAATATCATTAGATCTATGAATAGAAACTCTCTACCAGGGGTGTCCAACCTTTTGGCATCTCTGGGCCACACTGGAAGAAGAAGAGCTGTCTTGGGCCACACATTAAATACACAAACAATAATAAAAACTGATGAGCAAAAAAAAAAGGTTTTAAGTAAATTTATGATTTTGTGTTGGGTCACCTTCATAGCCCTTCTCGGCTGCATGCAGCCCACAGGCTGCAGATTGGAACACCCCTGTTAGACAACATACAACATTGAGTACTAACCTATTAAATATGGGGGCTTTTCCCGCCATCCCAAGATGGCAGGCAACTTGTTGATGTGTTGTGAAGACACTCATCCGGAACAGTGGCTGTCACCAAGGGTCCATGTCCTACAACTTGCGGCTGGCCACAACAACGTACCCAGTGGTCACTGCCCTCTCTCATCTGGATGACTGCAATAGTCTCCACCTTTGAGCCCCTCGGTCCACTCTCCACACAGCAGACACCGGGACACTTCTAAACCACAAGTCGTTCTGCTCACAGGAACATACCCAAGAAAACTGAAAACATACATTCCTGCAAAACCCTGTGCATGAATGCTCATAGCAGCATTCTCCATAATAGCCAAAAGGTGGACACACTACAAATGTCCACCAACTGATGAATGGACAAAAACTATGGTATCTCCATACAAAGAAGTATCATTTGGCAATAAAAAGGAAGGAAGTACTAATATAGATCACCACATAGATGAACCTTGAAAACCTACAACGTGGATACTAAATGAAAGAGGCCAGTAACTAAGGACCACATATCATGATTTCACTTGCCGTGTTTTGCCATGTATAACGTGCACTCATGTTTTTGGTCCAGACTTTCAGGGAAAAAAGTTCCATTACATTTTAATTTTTTAATTCAGTTTTTAATTTATATTTAGAAATAAAACTGTTTATCATAGTCCAGGGTATTTATTTTGCATACAGATATTGTTATTGCTTTCTAGAGTTCACTTTTAACACAGAAACATAAATACAAAAATTAAAAGCATTTATATAGATACTGAATTAGCACTACCCATGTATCATGCACATCCTTATTTTTCCCTCAAAAATTTGGGCAAAAAGTGCACATTATACATGGCAAAATATGGTATCTGGAGCAGCCAAAATAGGCAAATCTATAGAGACATTCAAGACCAAATGACATGCCATGGAGCAGGAAATGCACAACCCAGTTGAGCCCGGCTGGATTTTCATTTCGTCTGGCCCCTCATCTGGATGGTTGGTAAAACTGGAGAGGGGTGTGGGAGCTGGTATATCTCTTTCTGCACGGCCTCCCCATGAGGCTCCTCTGTCAGAAGTAGTCTCCAGCAGTCAGATCTCTGACACGGCAGCTAGCTTCCCAGAGGAAGAAGACCCAAATGTCATATCGGCCACATTTTATTGGTCAAGGCCAGTGAGAAGGCCAGCCCACTTAAGGGAGGAAATGCAGACTCCCCCTCTTGATGAGTAAAGCATTGATGGTCCCTGTCCTTGGAAACAGGGTCCCAGAGCTTTACAGAGTAATATCTAGGAATATCAGACATTCTCTCTCTGCAGTCTTCACTCCATTCCCTGTAAAAAAGCGATTGTCCAAAGTCAAATATGAAATGAACAACAGTGATAAAATAAGGCCATTGAAATCAGGGGTATTTAGAAATGGCATAGAAAGAATTTTATCTGTAATCTGATTGGAGCACAGCCCTGTCCTTTACCGTGATGAGTGCTCTCATTGGCTCGCTGCCCTTTCTCCTCACCCTCTTCCTCTAATGCAGTTCAAACAGCAAAGCAGTCCTGGGACCACCTCCCACTTGGGAGGCCCTCTGTCTCTGCCCATGGCCCCTGGGTGTCCCAGTTAACCAAGGAGGCTCAGCCGAGGACCTCTTGTCTTGGAGCAGGGTGCTCACTCCTGCAGTGGGTCCAGGCCTCATGCCAAAGGAGTGAGAGAAACCACTGCCCTGGTCATGAGGGGAGCAAGCATTTGAGAACAAGCCTAAACCTTAATGAGTTAAAAAGAGAGGACACATGCTTTGTTATGTATGTATATTTTCACAAATCCATTATTAGAGGTAGGCAAGAGGATGTATTCAAGAACACGAAAAGTCAAGTCTTGGCCACACATTTGCACAACTACCAATTTGCGATCCTATGAAGTCATACTAGTTACCCTCCCCCTTCCTCTGGCCAGAATGATATTAGAGTCTTCACTAAAAATGGCTCTTTAAGTAAAGTGGTGGTATGTTCCTTTCATTAAGCTCTTTATAGTCTCAGACTGAACAGGACTAAAGAAGTCACTCAGGAAAGCCATCAACAAAACAAAAACAATCTCCCCACTTATTCTGTGGCTATTTTCCTCATCAGTTCTTTGCACTTGAGGTAGAAAACCCCAAGCTCTTGGTGCTTAAGGTACTGTTAAAATTCTAAGGAGGAAATAGTAAAATAATAGTGGTTTCTCTTAAGGAAAGCTGTTAGAAAATGTTGGCAGTAGGGGAACTGCTAACTAACCAAAATAAATACAGTAAATAAAATACAATAAAATAAAATACAATAAAACAGGAGGAAATTCTCTTACAAGTGGCAATAGCCCTCAAAACAAAAATTCTTATGATAAGTATCTTCTATATTACCATTGAAAAAGAGGGGCTTTCTCATTTCATCAACAAATTCTGCACCAATAAATTCTTGAATTTATTTAATAAGAACTGGGTATTATAAATGAGATGTGGAAAAAACATTAAAATCTCCCTTCAAGTGATAGTGGAAAGACACAGCGTAATATCAGTCAGGAGGAGGGAGAAAGGTATCGACACAGAATCAGAAGAAAAGCAGCCAGGCAGCCTTGGGGGGAGGCGGGAAGAAGCAGGAATAAGGACACGAGAAATGGGAAAATTGGAGTAAAGTAGCCAGGCACACCACTGCATGCAGCAAACTCGACTTGTCCTTAGGGCAGAAATATTCCCAATTATTCCTTACAATGCTATACACACCTTAAGTGTTAGCAGAGGTCTGGAAGAAAGGACTCCCAGCAATACTAGTCATGCTGAAGCAGAGATTGTTATTGGGACCAGAAGCAATGCGGAGGTCATCCCATCACCTCCATGTGAACACCCCATACAAACAGGGTTCCGCCGGCGCATGTGCTAGGGTATGTGCTCAGAAGCACGCTGTCTACCTTACTCTCCCTCCCTGTGAGTGTGTGTGTGAGTTTTTGGTGATTCGGAAGCTTGATGCTGCAAGATTTCCAGTGGCACTTGATAAAAATGCTAATTCCTACACCCTGCCTATCTGTAGAGATTGTGATGTAGTAAACACATAGCAGTTCCAGACGTTTCTAATTGCAGTAGCTCCAGGTTATTCTGATACATCACAAATAATGAGAATCATTGGTATAGTGGAAAGGTTTGAACAGAGATTAAGGACAGTACATTTGAATCCTGGGTCTGAGCTAATGGTTTTTATGCAATGCCCATGAGATCTTAAGTCACACAGACATTTTTTAAAAATTATAATAGTACTTGCTCCTTATATTTGTCTAAAAATGTGACATGTTGCTATTCATACATTAATAAATCATATTTCTCATAACTTTCTGCTGTTGCCTCTCTCTTTTTATCATTCTTCCAGTCTAATTTCCAGCATACCATTTGAAGTTAAAAATGCACAGGGATTTAAAAAAAGGCAGAGAGAAAATTTATCCTTTTTTTCAGAGCTGTTTGGCAAAGCAAAAACCACAACACATTTAATATTTTGGTATTGAGGAAACTTAATTCAGTTCATAAGTCGGAATATTAACTTTTTCCCATCTTTATAAAGATTAAGAGGGTGACATTAATTTTCATTTAAACCGATGAATGCCAATACGAGTCTGAAGAAAAGTCACCCCACACTGCCTGTGTCACATACTGCCAGAGAGGAAGATGACAACACCAATCTTGATTGTGAATAATATATGCAATCATAAATAACTTTAAACCCAGTAAAACATTCTTAAAAACTAAATGATTACCATTACTTGGTATACAGGGTGGGGAAAAAGTAGTTTTGCAGTTGTTGATGTGGAAAGTAATACCAAAATTAATGAATAATAATAATCTGTGCTTCGTGTACTCACAACTGTAAACCTACTTTTGTCCCACCTTTATATGAAACAAAGTGCTGTACCAAGTTTTTTGGTTTTTGTTTTGGGGTTGTTTGTTTGTTTTTTGTTTTTTTTGTGGGTTTTTTTTTTTTTTTTTTTTAAATAAAGAGAGAGGTGCCAGAGAATTGCTTTGGAATCCTTGAGGGAAACATGGAGAAATATGAGTGCTGGAATACCCAGAGTCATGGAGGTAATCTCCCTGAGAATGGCGAACTGCCTGGGAAATCGGCAGAAATAGACCTTTAGTGTTTTAAGAACAGAAAGAGACAAGCTGCCCAATCTCTAGGTACAGATTTCCAGGGCATTAAGAAAACAGTAGATCTTGGGAAGCCCTGACCTTGGGAAGTCAAGTGAAAGGCATCTTCCTCTGAGCACAGCTCTGAGAAATTAAAGTTGTCCTCACTCAAAAGTCAACATTGGTGGAGTGCCATTGGCCAGTGAGGAGATGGGAATTAACAGCATCTGTCATAGCAGGGAGCACAATTTTGTCAACAGCCATCCAACTTGGCAGCTACAAGCAACTGCACTAGCAAACTGAAGAGGATTCAATCTCTCCTCCCTTATAATGGAAATTGAACTGAACTTTCAGCCCCCATTTGGACTAGATAAGCCCTTAGGTTTCATGGAAATTTTAAGAGAAAAAAGAATCCCCAAAAGGGAAACCACTGTACTTCCTTTCAATATATAAGAAGACTCAAATCAATTTTAATTTGTGTCTTAAAGTCATAGAGGAGTTGAAACTCATCATATACCCACATGTATGTATTAGGGTCTCAGGAAAGGCCATTATTCAAAGAAAAACTAAATTTCCCTGTTAGAAATGGGAAGGATATCTTGGGACTGATCTTCTATCTGTAGACACTAGGACTAAAATTCTGAAGGAAGAAGAGAGATGCAGAATGTCCCAAAAGGCTAAGTGCTCAGCTTACTAAAGAGACATTGAAGGCTACGCACCCTAACACTGGATCAGGTCAGGGACAGGGAGGAAAACGTATCTAGGACAGAGTAGAATCCCATAACAGCCCTAAGCCCAGGCTCTCAACAACTGTTCCTTAACAGAACAAGTTTTAAAATAAAGTAAGATGCTAAGCTCTCCAAAGTTGGCAGGAAGAACTGCGATGCTGTCCAGTCGCCATAGAAAGAGTGCTGCTGCCCGGGGGATGTGAGGATGTAGCAGCAATAGCAGCCAGAACAAACCAAGTCCCTGGAGAATGTGGACCAGCCAACGCGAAGGCCACATCCGTGAAACAGGGGTTAGGATGCAGGGGTGGTGCTCAGTAGCGCAACAATAACAACAATGAGCTGGCCTACCACGACCCGCAGGGAAAGAGAGGGAAAGAGAAACCAGGAGGTTTCATCCTCTAGAACATAAAGGAATCTTTGAGAAGGATAAATAGGGGGACCTTCGGAGTCACTAAGGTAACTTCCCTCACTGGGGCAGCCAGAATTGGAGCCCCACTAGGAAACTTTGGGTTGAAACTAGGTCAGCCCAGCTCATTCTTACACAAGCTTTTAATTTTTCTACTGGGTATAGACTTAGAAAGGAAGAGTTCAATGACATCACTGTCAGACCTGGGAGGGATGGCACCTCCTGAGCTGCTGTAAAGATTAGCGTAAATGACCCAGCAAACAGTAGCCTTCACTCCCAAAGTCACACCTTCACAACATGAGGCAGCCAGGCTGACACAGGTACATATTCGCTAAATATGACTAATTTACTGACAACCAGCTATCCGGCCTCTAAGGATCACATGCTAACAACACAGGAAGCAGAAAGCTACACAAGAAGGTCCAGTTGCAGTTGTCAGAGAGGGGTTAGATTTTCAGCTCTGGACAAAACATGCATAAGAGATTTTCCATTCCGTTAAACTCATTTAACTGAATTCAATTAATTTCTATGTGCCAGGGACAGCTAACTAGGTTCCGAGTACTTTCAAAGAAGGAAGAGACAGGGAAAGAAAAAGTGAGAATATAACTTGGGTGAATACTGAGTGTTTTATCCAATTACTGGCTAGAAGATAGAATGAGGGATGGCTCAAAGAAAATATAAGATGCATTATTTGTTTATATTGATTACTTGGGTAAGGAGAATAGTTGGGGTAGTACCGTGGAAGGCTTTATTAATAAATATTAACTATGATTCATGTTTTACTATGAACTAATTTTCTGGGTAGGAGATAACAAGCAAGTGATTGAAAAAAAAGTTATCTAGGAGATCCCTGAGATATGCCTACCAGCAAGAGTGGCAAGAGCTGAGAGATCTGGAAAGGACAGCAAAATGAGCTCAGGCACGATGACCAATCTCACTAAGGGTTTATCTGGCAAATGACGGAGTCTGGAAGAGGTCACATGTTCATGGGTTGGCTAGCAGGAAACACTGCTCGCAGCTAGGGCACAACTCACCACCAGAACCGCCCCAGTGGGGCACACATGCCTTTCAGTGTGTGAGCTGGAAATGTAGGCAGGTGCTGGCAGATGACCCATTAATGAAAAATGTCTCATGGAGGGGCAGGCAACTGGGAATGCCCCCCTTTCAGTCACACTTTGCTCTAAGTCTTACAACCATGTACCGGGACGGTGCTGAGTATTTCATGCACGTTAATACCATAATTATAAAGGTACCAATAACCCTGCAACAGGACAATCCCCTTTCTCCCTTCAAAGATAAAGTATCTCTCCACTCTCCCTGCTCTTTCATTAGCGGTAGTCTGAAATGTGCCCTCGCGTCCTTCCAACCTGCCACAGAGCGCTGAAGCATTAACCATGGGAAGCAGTACCAGAGAGTAGGCATATGTGGCTTTGGGAGCAACTTTCAGCAATAGTCACAACGATTCTTTTAGCTTTTCAAAATGGGTTTAGTTAGCAAAAAAAAAAAAGGATAATTCCCTCAAATAAATGGAATCCCTTTTGAACTGAAGTAGCTCTCAAGTATAATATTTGCAATGACATAGGTCTTCTTCAGAATTGGTCCAGAACTTATGTTAAGAACTTAAACCCTATATTATATTATATTATACTATATTATATCACATATTATATCATATTATATTCCCTCAGCCTAGTCATCAAGAACGTCGTTATGGTAAGGACTCAGAATGGCTCACAAGCTGTCACAAGCCACACACTCATGTCCCGAACACACAGGAGCGCTGAGGAGCCTTATGTGGCTCAGCAGCTCCTCCAGGCTGCCCAAATGCCTTTCAGTAGTGATTGCTAGGACAACAAATAGCGCAATATGCTCCAAGATTTCAAGCAGCAGAGCATGACTGCGTTAATACAATAATAGAAACAGCATGAGGTTATCTACAAGTTTGCCCATGACCCTGCAAACGTGGTAAGAAGACCTATATTTAATGGATTACCACTCTGTAGATATTCTGGGGAGATCTATTTATAGACCAGAGGACACAGATGAGCCAATAAAATATGTCTCTCGAGTGACATCATAACCATGAAATGCAATTGTTTGGTCCTTGAAAAGACAGTCTGTCACCATGTCATTTAAATATCCTCCCCATTTTCAGCACTGTAATACATGTATTAATATTTTAAATGCATTCTCAGTCTGGTCAATGCAAAATAGTTAGCTCATAAATCTTTCAGCATTGTAATACTGTTTAGATTTGAGCCATTTTAATACTCCTAAAATTCTGCCCTGCACGCTTCTTTTTATTTACAACCCTTAAAAGACATTGAAAATATTTGTTTATGGTGGAACTCCGGGCAACAGTTCAGAGTCCAGTCCACTCTCTAAAGTTTGGATCAGTGTGTCCATGGTCTAGCCTCTTCTTCAGGAGTCTTCTGGGCAAACTCAGGCCAGATGTCCTTATTCCACTGTATACTGTCAACACGTAACAGTTCTAGAATTAAGATTCTGAGTCTGAACTAATTATGAATGTTTTCCTATTGAATTAAGCTCAGCTGCTGCTGAATTCAAATGCTTTAAGGATCTAACTTCTTAAGCTGGTACCATTAATTTTAATTATTGCCTTATATAACTGAGAGACCTAATCCTCAGAAATTTAATATACAGGGGTGAGCAAAAGTAGGTTTACAGTGGTAATACAAATAAGTAATACAATAATTAATAAGTAATAACATAAGAATAAGCCATTTTGCATACATACAACTGTTCATCTACTTTTCCCCACCCCCATATGTATCCCTGTATGAGGCTATTTAATGCATCTCTAGGTGTCTTTTTGAACACACAAAGGAAGGTGCAGAGTTGAATATGAGTGGAAGGCCTAAATGGAGCTAATTTGCTCTACATAAGAAAATAGAGTGCAATTTATTCTTGCACATAAGAAGGAAGGAGCAGAAGTGAGAAGAAAGAAAGAAGATTGGCTGAGTTACATGGAGGAGGACATGTTACTCATAGGAGGACAATCCTATCACCTGCAACGTGATGGTATAAATGTACGCTTTCCCCCAAAATCAACAACGCTGCAAACACATAGGAAGAATAGGCGTGTGTGTGTGTGTGTGTGCATGTGTGTGTATGCCTGTGTGATTTAGACAAGCTAACACCAGGGCCTGGCACTTGGAAAACTCTTAAAGAATGTTAGCTCTCATCATGGTTCACATTAATATTATTTACCATTCACAACGCTGCTTAACAACAGAGCCACAATATTACAGCGCACAGAAGCAGCGCCATTAAAATGATGGGTTTCATCTGCGGCCGTACCGCCCTGCACATGCCCGATCTTGCCTGATAAAACATGGGTTTCTTTTAGAAAACAAAGAAAAAACATTGAAAAAAATTTGTCACCAGGGAATACAATCAGCTAGTTACTTGAACTAAAAACAAAATTTAATTCTAAGTCTCATAGTTGGTAATCAAAACTAGAAAAAACATTATTTTGATTTTTCACTAATTTGAGAAAATATATGTTTGCATACACAGGAAAAAAATTTCTGGTGCAAAAATCTCACGAGTTTATTGCGTATCTTGGTGAATTAAGAGCCATCTAGTAACATGAAGAGCTATTTAGTAACGGTAGTTTGTTCTGTAAGTAGTCATTTTGCTATAAAAAGCCCGGATAAAAGCTGAGATATAACATTAAATCATAACTTCAAAGGCAGTTCTTTGGGGACGAAAGCTAAATAGAGGCTAAAAATGCTATTTCCTTTTACTTCAGTGATATAAAGATGCATCTTGGAGAACCTAAAGCAATGGTTTGGTTAAGATGTCCATTGTTAGATCATTTATTACTTTTCATGAATATTTCTGCGTGTTATACACTTTGCTGATACGCCTCCTTGGTGGGTAAGGCACACACTCCCAAGACCAGCCATGCTGTGTTAGACACGGCGTACCACTACGCATACATTCTTGAAAATCTTTGTGTCTGTTTTCTCTAAGAAATAAAAATAAAATGCTTTATAAGGATTCCAAAATTTTGCCATGAAAGAGTAAACCTATCCACATGTACTAAAAGTCACATTGATGTGGAAACATTCGAAGTAACCAATAATATTATTTTAATTATATGGGTGTTCTATTTTTTTTTTTTTTTTGAAAAAACTTACCATGCAGATCAATGAGCGTGATTGTTCATACTGCAAAAGATGATTTGATCAACAAAATTGTCATGGTCCATAGTTTTACTTACCAAGTGCATTTTCCTCACCTTTATAAATAGCAAACTACGTGATGGAGATGAAGCCAGAGAAAACAAGAAGCTCAGCTTTGGAAACATAGGCGGCATTGCCAACGGACAGTCGATCAGAAGTCGCAGTGGAAGGCCATGGGGGACGATGAACCAACACACAGTCTAGTGTCCAGGGCTCCGTCCCTCTCACTAACGCGTATTGATGTGCAAATGCCTACACACGATCTCAATAACAGCATATACTGTATGTCATCAATAATTTAAAGACTTCATCACAGAAGCAAGCTAAGAGGCATTTGTTTCCAAGTTAGGAACATATTCTCAGCAAATTAAAGTAAAGCTGTGGAATAGATAAATAACTTTTCCCACTACATACAACTAAAGCACAGAATATATGCAGCAAAGTTGCTTTTTCTTACCTGTATGGACAGGAGAGAAGCAGCCACGTTTACAGGGTCCATCCACATCCAAAGAGAGGAAGCCGCAGGAGAAGAAAAAAAAAAAAAGATACAAAGGATCATTTTGGGCAAAACTCAAGTATGGGTGACAATAAAATGAAACTTTTACAAAGAAAACCATTCATCACCTATGCAGAAAGCATCTAAATTGTGTGGATTTGTTCAGTGAAGTCACTTTTCCCTGCCAACTAAACTTAAGTGGACGCTGATGTAGTTGATGTCCCACACTGGACACTCTCAGGTGGCTCACAGCTGTTTCTATTCACGATGGTGCACGTGCGAAACCAGTCCCAACGTTGGGAACATGACTCAGCAGCACAGGAAACCTTAGCAGCCACATGGAACGGGCCTTATGATATCGATGAACATACATTCAGCGGCAGAAAATTTGTAGTTACATCCAAAATCACACTGAAACGTGATTAGGAGTGAAATGTGAATAGTCTAAATGTGACTCCAGATCTAAGTGTTTGCTCTACTTTTTAAAAATATTGATGTTACCTCTAAAAGATGCTGAAAGCCAATGCTAAGAGCCACGGTGCATAGACACCAAACACAGGGTTTGCTCATGGCCCTTTAATACCTAATATTCTGCATGAATGTGAAGATCCTGTCACATAAATGGGTGCAAAGGGAGACCACCCAGGAGTTCTGAATCTGAGACCACCAAAAGGCTCCCCGGACACCCACCCACCAGTGAAGATTAGTTCCTGTTATAATTCAACGTTTTTACTCTCACAGTTAGAAACGACATTTAAGCACAGACTATTTTCTAAGATTAGTTAGCAATCACTGGTCAAGCCTCTGAGGCAATGGCTCACAACTCAAAGCCAATGTCAACTCAACACGTGCTCTAGGAAACTTCAAATACCCCCATGCAATCTTGCCTTCCTAAGTAATAGAGCTCTGTTACAGTTTTCTGATGTTTTCATTTTCTTAACCATTTCACTTTATTTGCAGGGGGGGGGAGAACAAAAATAAATCCAGACAAAAGAACTCACACTTCCCTTTAAGGACAAAGAAAATTCAATTCTGATGGGTTCAAGTCACTTCACAGCAAAACTGACCATAACCGAAGAGGGTCCAACCTTACTTATCCACCTTATCCCTTATCCAGCTTACATGGATCCTTCCCAGATACCGCCTCAGGTCTTTCCCAGTAACCCTGATTCTTTATCCAACTGTTGCCAGATGTTGCATTCCCTAATCCGGAAATTCTGCCTATTTGTAAAGTCTGACCCAATGGCATTTTTGCTGCTGAACACCAGCCACCCCAAGGTCCTGGCTTTACAGCTGAGGACGTCATAGATCAGACGGAGGCTATTGTAATTCCAGGCTCCCAGCCACAGACATTTATCATTCTGTGCCTCTAATCTATCTATCCCAAGGTTCCTCCTGCACAGAGGATTAACAAGGAAGTGCACACATTTCTCAAAGGAGTTTGAGAGCTATAAGGTATCTCAGACAATATGAACCGGGACAGAACGACTGTGCATTCATGACACCAATGCTAATTCCTTCATCTCTCTCCTTCATTTAACTAAAAAACATTTTTTATTTTTCAAGTACAATTGATATTCAATATTATATTCGTTTCAGGTGTACAGCATGGTGGTAGTAATCGTCCACTGTGTTCCAGGGACTCTGTCAAGCACTGACGTGTAAAAAAGATATGAGAAGAAAAACCTTCTCTCATGGATGCTCATATGTCGAGTGAGACAGTATCCCGCAAAGATACACAGTCATATAATGTGGTGAGTGATATAACAGGGAGCCAAAGAGCTATACACTCCGAACATCTCAAATTAAACATATTTCCTAACTCTGAGAATACACTTCATCCCTCCTTAACTATGAAGTTGAACATCTCTTTTAAAAATAGAAATCTGGTTGTGTCCCAAGCCTCACTGAAACTTCTTTAGCCACTTGAACACAACCGGCATAGATGGTCTCCATGGACCTCCTTGGGCGGGCCACATGCACCCACCTCTCCTTCCGCACCCCAAGCCACTGCAGCCTTGTCCTCTGAGCTGCGAACGCACTGCCCTCCTGTCCGCTGCTCAGAGATGCCAGCCGCTTTCCGCCACCGGGCCTTTGCACCTGCTGTCTACTTTTAGTGGACTACTCAGCTTTACAGCTCCACCTCTCATCTGGGTAATTCCTACTCACCCTTTAGGACCTCTGGGATGATCCTCTTGGACGGCTACACCCTCAAAATCCGGCCAGTTCTGCGGCAAAATGCATTCATAGAACCATATGCCTGTCTTTCGGAATTTAGGTCTCGGTTTGCTTTTATACTTTCATCAGCATGATTATCTCATTAATGACTAAGTTCCATGAAATGGAGACTACATTTGCTTCTACTTACTAATGTAAGTGCCCAGTGACTGCCACATGGTAAGTGCTCAATAAACACCATTTATTATCAAATCTATTGATAGAGTAACAGCCTGTTTTAGTATATGGCATGCTAAAAGTAATACTACGGAAAAAAACATTTGTTGGGGAACATCAAAGAAGTCAGAAAAAAGTAATCTGTATTTAAGGCACAGGCATAACAATTTTTTCCACTTAACAATTTTTCCTATGGTCTCCTTTGAATATAAGTATATCAGTAACCAAAAGGAGCATACCTACGCGGACTAATCTCACTGTTAAGTTTTATGTT
This sequence comes from Anoura caudifer, assembly GCA_004027475.1. Taxonomy (NCBI): domain Eukaryota; kingdom Metazoa; phylum Chordata; class Mammalia; order Chiroptera; family Phyllostomidae; genus Anoura; species Anoura caudifer. Next base: position 147,827 of record PVKU01001327.1, on the reverse strand, counting down.
TTCCCATAGATTTCAGTTTTACCTACTTCCTTACATTTAATGATTGATTGAACTGGATGTGAGGAAAGACCATTACTTGTGGGACTGAAGGAAAGTCATTTTGAAAGCTGCTCAGGATCTAGACAGATTAAGCTGCCTCAGCCCAGGAAATGACCTTAATCAAGTCATTTGATTGTTATGGGCTTCCAGCGGCACAGCCAGCCGAGGAGACCAAATGAAAAGTGCGTCCCCCTAGGACAGATGATGCTCTATCCAAGCTGAGTTCCATGGAAAATAAAAAGAGGAATAATGTGAATCCTAAGTTATTGAAAAATATTGTCCTATGAGCACCGCATACACTCTGTTTGGTTTGAAAGAGCCAGATTTGAAAGCTAATGATCTCAGCATCCTAACCAGCCTCTCCATCAGTCTCCGCTGGGAGGGTCTGCAAAGAAAGCAGATTGACAGACCAAACTAATGAGCCTGCACCTGCCCCAGGAGAAAGGACCCTGCAGATCAGTGGTGGAGGTAACTAGTAAATATCATCACTGGGGTAGGCACAGATAACTCTCTGGGTTGTTATTCATCGGAATATTTATACAGCGCCCACACCGCAGGAGCAGCGCTGTGAACAGCGTACTCGAGGCCAGGAAGGGAGAGAGAGAAAAGAGCATTTTGCTGAAACTTGCAGCAGTCATAAGAGATTCTCCCCCATCTGTATTTTATTTTTGGACTTGATGAGCACAGAGGGTGGAGGTCTGAGAGCAGGGAAGTGAGTGGGGCATGGAGAGAACAAAGAAAGGAAGAAAGGCTCAGAGGTGAGTGAGGTGAGAGCACAGCCAGAGAGGGAGAATTTTTTTAATAATTAGTTTCCCTTCAGAGCTCATCCCCTAGTGAGTTCCAGTTCCCCAAGCACTGGGCACACACGACTGCGTCCGGCCCCTGTGACACAGACCAGACCGCGGTCGCCCTTGGCTCCTCTTTTCTACTCCATCACCTGAGACTCAGAGGGGATGCAAGTTGCCTGAAGTCCCAGACCCAGCGGCGAGGCAGGAAGGGTCCGTACGGTGTTTCTGACAGCAGAGTGCATCTTGGGAGGGCAGACAAAGCAACTCCACGTTTGCAGGTCGGGAGAGCGTGAGCCTGTGTAGCTGCTGGTACTCTAACCTGCCTGTGGGGAAAGCAGTGTTGCTTCTGGCCAAGGAGAAACCCCTGGAGTTTTGTTTTTCTGCTCCTAACTTATTCTATCAGCATTGACCGCAAGCCTAGTTTGAGCCTACCCTAGAGAAAAGTGGGCTCTGAATCTTCTCCAAGTAAACACACCCATACCGCCTTCTTCTCTGCTTAAAGGCAAGGCAAGAAGCACAGTTCTCGTTGTGATTATTTTTGGTAATCAACAAACACATTTTGTTCAAATCTTATTGCACATCACAAGCTTTTCTCCACAGCCTTGACAAATGCCAGATCGTGGGCTCTAGGATGTCAGAAAGTCCATCTGACTTTGACTTGACTAGTGTATAAGGCATAAGACAGAAATGTCCACAATGTATTTGGCAGTTGATTCAGATCCTGAAACTTACTGTGCAGAGGAAATAAAGAAATTCTCATTCTCCATTAAACCCTCAAGTCCCATGTTAAAAATAGAAAAAAAAAAAAAAGGGTTTTAGATGGAGAAAGTGTTTTTGCAAGTAATCAATTGTGTTCCTGGTGTGGAATAAATCTAAACAAAAGGTGACTGAATCACCTCGTTCCTCTCCAGCACATGGCCGCCTTCGAGTGCCTGCAAACACTCCCTGCGCTCCTGGGCACCATGGGTCGCAGAGTGCACTCCGCCATGCTAGGACGAACCCCTCATCTGGGTCAGTCCACACAAGGGCTGAGGATTGCTGGTGACTCGCCTCCCAGAGTTGCGTGAAACTTCCCCATAAACAATTTTTAAAGGGAAGCCTGTGTCGGGTTGGCAGACGGTGGGCGGGAGGTGGGGCAGGACATGGTGAGGAGGGAAGGCCAACCTCCAGAAGTCGAATGGACCCACTGACGTGCAGAGGCCCTCTAGCGAACATTGGTGTTGTCTTAGGGATAAGCAGCCCAGTTTATAAAAGCCACCAAGACCTCTGCATGCCTTCACCCAACTCATGAATCAGCGCCCAACCTGAAAAGCTAAGGCACTGCCACCACACAAACTGGTCTCTCCACCTGCATGCATACGCATTCTTGGAGTGCAGAACTTCCCAGGCTTTGTGGGAGACAATGCTAGCACATTCTCATCCTTGGACAGGCCCCTCTGACTAGTTCCAACCAATGAGAGAGAAGCAGAGGAAAGTGGGTCGCTTCTGGGTGAAGGCAGTGAAAATTCTAGCACAACTGCAAGCCTTCCTCTCCCTCCGCCGTGCTGGTTGCCGAGGAGTTCTTGCATGGAGATGCAGCTAACACAGGGTCAGAGCAGCTGGGTCAGGAGCATGCTGAACATACCTGGATGAGTTGCCTAAACCTGCAACGGACTTTGCTCGAGAGAGAAATAAGCTTCCATCACACTACGGAGGTTTGGGTGCTGAGTTTTTCAACAGCGTAAGTTAGTTTAGCCTGACCTACTCGGTCTACTTGCCCATATTATTATTAATCACCAAGTTCTCTTCCTTCCATCTCATCAATGCTTCTCAGATCCGTTTCATTCTAACCACTCAATCAGGTTATCATTCCCTCCTTCCTATTAATGAAACAGGTCTCCCTATCGCTGGTCTCGATCCATTCCAATCTATCTCCTGCACAGCCAGAGTCATCCTTCTGAAGTGCAATCCAGAGACTTTTGTTCCTTGATCTAAAATTCTGCAACAGCTCCCCATGGCTCTGAGGAAAAAATGCAAACTCCTTCCCATGACCTTCAAGGCTCTTCATAATTGGACCTCTGGTTCTCACCTCTGGACATGGCGCTCTCTACACTTCCGTCCTGCCCATATCTGATCTCCCTGGCCCTGCCAAGGTGTGGATTCACTGTTACTTGTCCCCAGAACGCCGTGATCCACCCTGTGTTACCTTCGTTCAGCTGATCCCCTGGAAACACTTCCTTACTCTGTAAGGCTGAACGGAGTGTTCCACAGTCAGCCCCAGCTCACCCCAGTAATAGGCGCTTCCCCAGGAAGCATGACCACCTGTCTCCTTGACACTCCTCCGCTAGACTGACAGCTCCTTGACACAGGGGCTGCTTTCTAGTCATTGCTCCGCCCTCAGGACCTGGCACACCACAGACCTGAAACGAAGATTTGTCAAATGAAAAATGAAGGAATAAATCAACATTTAAACCCAAGACATCCCTCTCCTAGTGTCCCTTCTTAGTTATCTCAGGCATAGAACACGAGAAAGGAAAAAAAGAATTAAAGTCTGACCAACCTGGCTTTAAGTTCTCCCACCACCACTTGGCAACTGTGTGACCCCAAGCAAACAGCTTAATCTGTCTTAGCCCCCAAACCCCCACCTGTGAAATGGGGGTAATCACATCTCCATTACGGAGCAGTAAAAAATCGGAGCTGTGCAGCACATAAACCAGCCACAGAGTAAGAGAGGCACAGAGCAAATGCTAAATATAAACGGTCGGTATGATATTATTCTTGTCGTTATTATTATTGATCATATAAAAACTAGTCTGGTGGCAGCAATGGAAATGCACTTACTTGGAAGTGAGATCAGCTTGCATTTCAAGCAGGAACAAAGAGCAAACAATTAGACTGGAAATGAGTCTAGAGGAGGATACAGGGGATAATGGACTTCTAGTCGGCTCCCCTGCCAGCTTCCTCTGTCTTCCTCATCTTTCATATTTTTCTAAATGCATTCATTTTTGAGCTACTCCCAGTGTTCCTTTTTTTTTAATTCTTAGAACTCCTGCCCTCATGCCCTGCATTCTGCATGTCCCCTTCTCGTCGTCCTTAAAACTCTCTGCGCATTTTCCTTTTCATATCCCTGCCCAAGAAGAAGGCTGCTAATGAACACTAGTACGACTGAGCAATCTAGCTTTACTTAAAATAGTAAGTCTTCATTCCAGGTGTGCAAAAGTGCACATCTGTCACTCATTCATCACACATTGATTGAGTACCCACTGATCTTCGCCTGCGGCATGGAGCTGGGTGCTATTTTCTCTCTAAACAAAACTTAATGAGTTATCAGCTCTGCCCAAACCTAATTAGAATAAAATTTCTGGGAGGAAAAGCTAGTCCTCTTTCATGTTCAGGCCTTCCGAGTGCCCAGGCAGCGAGAGGGGTTTTTATTTTGTTGTTATTGTTAATAAACCATGTAGCAAATTAGTAGTGCAGTATTTATAATGTGTAGCACCCAGGAGACTCACTTGTTAGTGATGAAAATGAGCCACTCCTTAAACTGAGCCATAAGGACGTGAATGCACAGCTGTCCGTTCTGCTGCCCTAAGAACCAGAAACTGTCCACGTAGGTGCATTTGTCTCTTTAACCTAAAAATCTCACAGGTGTCAATGGAGCACCGAGCCCTGTCACATATAATAAAGGACACGGTAATTTCTTAATTTTTTTTTTTGGTTTAACTCGAGGTTGTTATTGCTAAAGAGGTCTGATGACCAAGCGAAAAACTCAGTTTCTGTTGCTTTCTTACTCCCCTATCCCAGCTCCCACACTGCCCCCTGCATGAGCTAAATGGGGCAACGGGGCTCGTGCAGAGTGAGCTGGTCAGGGAGTGCAAAGGCTGACCTTCCCGCAGTGCTCACTGGAGTGCGATGTGTGAGGGCATCGGCTGCTGTGACTCTCTGGGTCCTCATGAGGAAAACGGGAGGACATGCAGCAGGACCAGCGTTTTACTAAAAGGAGTTAACCAAAAGACAACAGCAAAAAGCACAGAGTGTTGACAAGTTACCAACCTTTCTCAGTAACTGATGTCCAACATAAACAGCCCTCACTTTCACAGAACTCCTCCTTACAACTTTCTCCAACCCTGCGTATGCGTGAAGTGCTCTGCATTATTTCCGGGGAAGCCAGGACCCTGCCAAATCAAGGTGTTGTCATTGTAGGGTCCGGTCCACCATCCTTGGACATGAACTCTTCCCCAGAGACTGGTTTCCCATAGTCAACAGCATGAATCTATTTCTCTTTCTATGATTAAAGATACCACACCTTGAATAAACTCCATCCTAGTAAGCCACACTTAGCAACATTCATAAGACCTAATGTCACCAGAGTCGTAGATGGTCTCAAGGAATGATCCAATCTTAGTTCTCTGTCTCCTTGGACAACCCACCCGTTAGATTTGTCTAGGGGACCCTGAGTAGCTGTGGAAGAAAACTAACCTAATGATCTGTGTTCTTGGTGCATTAAGCCCCCTGCATCGATGAAGGTAGCCACTTCTTACATTTCCACGACATTTATTCCTTCAGTGGAAGAGCCTGCAGCGTCGGTGAAGACGCACCTTCATCCCTGTCAGCAAAAGGATAGTTGCCTCTTCTTTTCTGATGGCGGTGGTTTCTTCAAGTACAAACCTTCCCGCTACCCGGGTCTCTGCCCATCTCAGCAGGCGACGTTATGTTCTCCTAAAGCAGTTTGACCATGAGAGCCGAGAGGCCACGAGGATGTCTGTCTGTCTGTCTGTCACATCATGGGACTTCCTGCCTTTTCTCCTTTCGGCCTTTTTTCTATAAGGATTTTTTTTACTATATAACCTTTATTATATTTTTCTATTACCATTTAGTCCCCCTACACCACTCTCCCCCCAGTAGTCACCACACTGCTGTCCATGCCCATGAGTCCTTTTTCCTTTTTGCTTGAACCCTCCACCCCCTAACCTCCCCCTGCCCACTCGCTGGCATCTGCTCGCCATCTATGAGTCTGTCTCTGTTTTGCCTGTTAGTTCAGTTTGTTAGTTCAGTTCCACATATGAGTGAAATCGTATAGTATTGGTCTTTCTCTGACTGGCTTCTTTCACTTAGTATAATGTTCTCCAGTGGTCCGTCCATGCTATTGCAAAGGGTGAAATTTTCTTCTATTTCTTTTTTAGCCAAGTAGAATTCTATTGTGTAAATGTCCCACAGTTGTTTTACCCGCTCATGTACTGATAGACACTCGGGTTGTTCCATATCTTGGCCATTATAAATAACACTGCAATGAACACAGGGGTGCACATGTTCTTTTGTGTTAGTATTTTGGGTCCCTTCGGATACATTCGCTGAAGTGGGATTTCTGGATCAAAAGGCAGAGCTCCAGGAGGATTTTTGCATGCATTTAAGCTAATTACTAGAAGTTCCATTTCCACTTCTAAATTCCTCATTTTGGAATGTGGGTGCTGATGTGTTTGCCCCTCACCAGGTGTACCACGAGACAAAGTTACACTGACTTCATCTGATTTTGTTTCCCATGACTGCTGTGGATGAGTAAAGTCCCTAAGTAACTAGCACATAGCAGCACCCAAACAAATCCAGAACAAAGCAGGAGGGTGCTTTTGTCCATCTTTATAATACTGGCTGACGGGTAACGCTGCCCTGTTCTCAGGCTACGGTCTACCAAATAGCTCCTGCTGACGTGTGATGGTTAGGGAGCAGACAGACGTTCCCAGGGAAATAAAAGAAAACTTGTAAAAACTAGCTTGAAGGACACATTACATTTGTTATCAAGAAACTAAATTATTATGTTTGTATTCGTGCCGAAGGCCTTAAGGAAAATGTACATTCATGGAACCTATTTTAACAACTGCTATCAACCTCCTGCTATCCCTGTTTCCTGTGCCCAGAGCTACAGAAGCCTGAGCTGCGGTGTTAAAAGGTTTTGCTTAGACCAGGGCGCAGGCTTGGGAGCCAATTCCCACCTTCTTGGTCCGAAGGTAAAAATGTGGAAGTCTGAAGAGTAACGATCGCTCAGAGAATTGAACACATCCTAAACCCAAAACGCTCTGGGAACTTTGGCATTGGATACCAGAGGAGGAGTTTTCAAATGCACGGTGTAAATTAAAAGACATATTTAGGAACAAAACAACAGTCTCCAAGATGAGAAGATAGAGTCCTTTTTAGCCCTGAACCTTGCTTTTTCTGGTTGAGAAAATTCTAACCATTGACTGTGTCCCTATAAAGTAATATATGTCAATAGCCAATCAATTAACAAAATTGGGGGGGGTTTGAGTTCTTATCCAAGAATTGCACTTAGCTCCTCTTCGATCTTATACAATTGTAAAACGATATCCCGGGCCTTAGTTTCTTATCTGAAATTAAAAATATGACGAGCAATCCAATGGTTATTTGGAAGAAATAACTAAAACAGTTGTAGCTTAAGACAATAATTGTCGTAGGTTACTAAAATTTTCTTTTCATCCCTTTCCCATTAACTTGAGCAAAAGCCTCCGTGGAGCGAACACTGCAGAGAGGTCGTGATTCCGGGTTCCTGATTTCTCTGCGTTATAGCCAAATTATTCTTCCACTTAGTGTGGTGACCGAAAACATGCGAAGAACTCCAAATAATTAGCCTATTACATTAAACTTATGTTACGGTAGACTGAATGTTATTTTTTTCTTTGTATCCTCACCAAAACATCAAGGCAGTAACTTTGCATTAAGCCAAAGACAGCTCCTAAATCCTACAATCGGACCCACACAGATTGGGCACTACTGTTTTTCCAGGGCCCCACGCTCACTCTTCATTGATGGGACCTGTCTCCAGTCCTTTTATCTTTTAAACATTTCTTATCCACTTGAACACAACCACTGCAATCTCTAAGCTGACCTGTTCATTCCTGGTGCCATTCCCACCGCCCTCCCCAACCAGCCCTTGCATCAGACACTCTCTGCGTCAGGAGCAAGCTTCAGTCTCCCCGCTCCCCCGTGCGTCTCTCCAAACCTAACGCAGCCATCACTAACAATCTCCCGTGATTAAAGGCACTGGCACTCTCAATACCGTGCTTGATGCAGAGCAGTAACATTAAGATGTGTCCAACAGGGGAAAAAAGGGAAGGAAGGGGGTACATAAAATGAAGAGGATTCATTGACCAGCAAAAATCAATGAAGCAAAAATGGACCATTTTCCTCTCATTGATTTTCACTGCTCACTGTATGTTGACAGCCATTGCTGCAGCTTTCCACTCTTTTTGTAGCTCCCAGGGAGGCCGTGTGACCACGTGGGAATGCTCACGGCGCTCGGCCAGGCGCCTCCCCTTCCGCCGGGTTATAGCAGGGTTCTGGAAAGAAATTCACACAGACGAGACAACTCCGGCTTCTCATTTAAGAGTTAAATGCAGCCAACACGTTCTTAAGCGAACCTGTCCTCCCTGGATTCTGATGAAATCACACCGCAGCCCTCGCTCGGTGGCCTCTTGACTTTGCCTGGCCAAGTTCTCAGCGGTGCTGTCCTGGGGGAGCCAAGAACTACCCTCGTCCAGTCTCCACTTCTCAGTATTCTAGAGAAATCGCATTCTACAGAAAGTGCCATTCATCATCTGCAGAAGCCAGGAAGTTGAAGTCCCTGCCAAGAGCAGGGGCAGATATTCTGAGTAATTGGATGCTGCCTGGTAACCTAACTGCCGGCTGAGCGGCTGGAGACAAGAGGTGAGGTGACAAGAAGCCTTCTTGGAAGAGGATGCCAGGCACTCCGATTTCATCTCTGAGGAAATCAGGTGTGTGTCAAACGCCCTGCCTATTTTTAACCAGCACATGCATTCTAAAACAAGCCAGCATATACTTTTTTTTTAAGACATTATTTACCACAGTGGGTCATGCAGGCACTTAGGCTCCAGAGAAGCTCAGCTAAAGATAAACTCCTTTTGATTCATGCCTGGAATATGGCGGAATCAGTGCTGGTTGTGTTCATGGCTCTTTGTTTCTCCAATAAGAAAATGACCTCGGAACAACTAAGTTCCCATTTCCCGATTAGCATTCCATCAGGGGTGCCCAGGGCTCTGCATTTAACTACATCAGCCAATAACGGAGCAAGCGAACTCCTGTGTGATTCAACCCGCCCTTGTTCAGACAGATACCACGCAGCAAGGTAGCAGCCACAAAATATTTACAGAGAAGTGGGAACAGCATAGACTTGACTTTGGGGAGGGACTTCGGGTTTGCACATGTGCGTCCAGGACTAAATATCCAGATGCTCTCAATGAAAGGATAATACCTACAAAACTGAGCTAACAAGGGTATGTAGGTTAAGGTATGCCATCTCTTCATTGTAACAATAAAATAGACCTGATGGCAGCTTCCTGGATGAAGAACCCAGGGAATGAGTTGTTCCGCAAGTAACCAAACACCACTTTTCTCTCCTCTTTCTCCCTGCCTTCCTTCCTTTCACCTCCCTCAGTTCTTGTTCCTCTTCTTTCCTTTCACAAACATTGACTGAATGCCTGTAAGTGGCAGGCACTATGCCAGTTCCTTGAAACACAAGTTGACTAAGGTGTTACCACAGCTCTTGAGGAACATTTAGTTCTGTCTAGAGGAGCTGATAAAGCAATGATATACATCAAAGAGGGGTGTAACACAATGACAGAGAGAAAAAACAAGATACTATGAAGCACAGAGAAGGGGCATTATGAGATGAAATCACAGAGGGCTTCTAGGAGGAGGCATTTCTTGAACTCAGTTTTAAATGTTAAATAGTAATTAGTTGGATAAAGAAAAGATAGTCAAAAATAACAGCATGAAAGAAAGTGTGAAGTAATATGATGGGTTGAAGAGTGATTGAATTTGGCTTGAGCCAAACTGTACGTCTATGAGGACAAATGAGAGCGAAACGAAGCTCAAGAGATCATCAGCCAGAGGCAATTACAGACTTTAGCAATCTTATATACTGACTTAAGGAATGTGAACTTTACTTTAAAAATTAAAAATGCATTGAAACTGTTTTAGCAATTTAAGGTTATGATAGTTGAACTTGCCCTGTCACCAAATTTAAACAAAGGCATAGGACAGAAGCACCCTATATTTCTGCTCAGGATTCTGCCTGGGAGGAGAAAGTCACATACATGCCAGGTGGCCCAGGGCAGGCACAGGGGGCAGCTGACCTTGTCCTGCGCTTCCTGGGAGGCCTCAGAGCCCGTGCACCCAGTGGAGAGCTGCAGATCTCACTGAAGCACCGCCCCACCCCCTCCACAAATGACACTCAACGGGCAGACTCAGCAGGCACCAGAGCCCTGCCGATATGCCCCGCTCCTCAGAGTCAGGTCCTGCACAGCCAGTCCTCCACAGTGGTCATACTCAGTCCTTGCAGCCAATCAACCTGGGGGTGCATCCCACCCACTGAGGTGCCAACAGCACTCAAGGCCCAACTGCAACAGGGGGCTGCACACAGCCCACACTGGTGGGCACATCTGGAGTGCCCGGCTCAGGTGAAGAGGTGGACTGTGCCTCTGGGCCCTACAGGACACGTGCTACATAAGGCCATTCTGCTAAAGCTTGGACAACCTAGCAGCTCTACCTAATACACAGAAACAAACACAGGGAAGTAGCCCAAATGAAGAGATAAAGGGACAAAGAAGAACCCAGAAATTCCACTTCCGAGTATTTATCAAAAAAAAAACCACCACACTAAATTAAAAAAAAAAAAAAACCCATATACATCCATACGTTCATTACAGCATTATTTATAATAGCCTAGATATAAAAGCAACCTAAGTGTCCATCAATAGATGAATAGATAAAGAACTAGTGCATCTTCAATGGAATATGACTCAGCCACAAAAAAGAATGACATCTTGCCATCTGCAGTAACACGGATGGACCTAGAGGGTATCGTGCTGAGTGAAGTTAAGTCAGACAGAGAAAGACAAATGCCATATGATTTCACTTATATGTGGAATCTAAAAACATACATGGCAAGCAAAATAGAAAGAGACTCATAGATACAGAGAACACTTTTGATGGTTAACAGATGAGAAGGGAGTTGAAGGGATGGATGAAAGTGGTAAGGAGATTAAGAAGTACGAATTGGTACTTACAGTATAGTCACGGGGATGTCAAGGTTACCATAGAGAACACAGTCTCTCACACTCTGATAACAATGTACGGTGTCAGACGGGTACTAGACTATCAGGGTGGTCACTTAGTAAGTTATATAATGTCTCATCACTGGGTGTATGCCTGAAATTAATATAATACTGAATGTCAATTGTCATTGAAAGATTAAAAAAATGTTTCAAAAATAGTCACATCAAAGATCACCACTCACAGATCACCATAACAAATATGATAATAATGAAAAAGTGACATACTGAGAGACTTGTCAACCAACACATGACACAGACATGAAAAGAGTGAATGCTGTTGGAAAAATGTTGTCAACAGACTTTCTCACACCAGGGTTGCCGTGAACATTCAATCTGAAAAAATAAATAAAAATACAGTATCTATGAAGAGCAATAGAGTAAAGCACAATAGAACCAGGTATTCCTGTATATCCCATTGTGGAAATAAGAAAACTGTGAGCATGTTGAAGCTATCCTGGGTAAAAATCACTTTCTTGTCCGTGAGACATGTAAGTGCTTTGAGAATGTAGATTGCCTAAGAAAACGAGGGAAGACCGGGAGAGGAACATTCAATCCATCACCGGATTTGTAAGTGAGCACTGAAATGGATGTATTTCAGTGTTACGTTAGCGTGATGTAGGATGTGTGTTAGCGTGACTGCCGCTCCCATGATCCCCTCTCCTCCGTAAGCAGCCCACAGCACCCTCAGAAGCCATGTTCCTACCACTTGTCTCCGTTCCCCCGACGCAAAGGAGAGGAGGTATCAACTCAGAGGAGAGAAAGGGAAGTGAGTAAGCTGAGGAAGCTGGTCTGTAGGTGGGGGAGGAAGGGACCAGAGAAAGAAGCAGACACTCGTAGTGATTTGGCTTCAGAGGGCAAAGTGCATCCAGAATAAATTGTCTTGGTTCCGACAATTGTCTCTTCGAGTTTTAAGCCCCCACAAGGCCTAGTGACATTTCCTGCTTTTTGACCCAAGATGTAACTCTGACTTACAATAATAAATCCTCCGCTTGCTTAGCCTCTAGAAAAGAATTGTTACTTGAAATTGAAAGAAACTTGAGGAAAATAGGCATCTATTATGTTCCATGATGCAAACACGCAGGTTTGGAAGTACTTTACCAGACTCGGAGGAGTGCAGAAGGTCTCCTGGGATGACCTGGTATTTAAGCTGAAAAGCAGTTGAATAGTTTGCCAGAGAGAGTGTGTGTAACTAGGTCAAATTCCATCTAAGTGTCCAGTAAGAATCTAAGGACTGGCCTCTCAGGGTGCAAAAAATAAAGATCACCGGCTAATATCGAGAAGCATTCTGCGGAATGATCAAGGCAGAACCAGACGGCAGGGAGCTGAAGAGAAGAGAGAGAGGATGGAAACAAGGGAAGACGTTTAAAAGACGTTAAGAACCATGACTCGGGGAGGGGCAGGGCTTCGGGTGGAGGGGCGTGAGGAACGCAGAGAGAAGCTGTTTGTGGCTGCGGGTGTCTGAGTGGGTAAGCCTCCCTCCATGTGCCGGACACGAGGAGTAGGGGCCGCCCGCTGACATGTTGAGGAGAGGGTACCGCCCGTGGGAAACGATGAGAAGGAGGAAGAGTGTGAGGTCAGTGGGAAATGGCGTGCCAAGCAGATAAAGACGCTGTGCTCAGAGCAGGCAGGCTTAGTCAAACTGAAGTATTCTTATTAAAAACCAACTGCTCAGGGGGGATTATTTTGGGGGGAAAATGCATTGCCATCCTTAAATGGAATGGCTGAAAACTAATTACTGTTCCTAACTGACTCATCCCAATGCCTCACCGATATGATGCTTCTGTAATAAACTCATATTTCCAAGTGCAGAATGAAAGTAAACGTGCCAGGTAGCAATGACACAGAGACAGTCCTCTCAGGTATGACGGCAACGGGAAAAGTAAGTACAGGGAGATTTTTAACACTACTGAATTTACCGAGGTGGCTTCCTTTCTACTCCCCAAGAACACAGAGTATGTACCAAATAAAAGAGCATTTGCTTCACTGACTCTGAAGACTCTTCAATATGTATGTAGAATATTTGATAGACTTCCCTGATTAACATTGTGGTTTTAGGCACAGGAAAGTGTTAACATGGGCAGAGCATAGAGTGTGCTGAACCAGCCACATCTCCTAGGATCTTAAGTGGAAGGCTTTCAAGCCGCCGCCATGAACCTGCCACGACCCATCACCATCACCACTGTCACCACCACCACCATGAACCACTTCTCCACACTCCCATTCCTACCACCACCTCCACCACCTCACCAATATCACCACCACTATACCAATACCACCATCACCACCACTACCACCACCACCACTACCACTTACCATGCCCCATTCCTACCACCACTTCACCAATACCATCACCACCATCTCACCAATTCCACCACTACCACCACTACCACCAACCACCCCCCCATTCCTACCACCACCTCCATCACCCACCTCACCAATACCATCACCACCACCTCACCAATACCATCACCACCACCTCACCACCACCACCACCACCACCACTAACCACCCCCAATTCCTACCACCACCTCACCAATACCATCACCACCAGCTAGTCCCCTGGCATGACTTCTGAACCACGAGTTGCTTTATGAATCAGTAATTTCAGATATGGCTCATTCAATTGCAACAAAGTCCTGTGCCACTTTTCCCCCCAAACTCCTCTCTTTCTCTCTCTGTAAAATAACTATAATAAATGCACAAATGTGGGCCAGTGGCAGGGGCAGGAATAGGGAATTAACAACGAGGGTGAGAGGTGGAGGGGCAGGCTACCCCGTTACCACACTGCGACGATGGCCTGCTGCCGGACGGGTCCTGAGAGAAACTTGCACAAGTAGCATGTGCAGCCAGGGCTTTATTTTTGATGTCCCAGCATTGATCAAAAAAAAAAGTGGGGGGGGGGATGGGGGATTCAACTAAGCCAATGATGGAGAAAACTAATTTCATGGTAAAATAATTCTAAAATGTATTTAAGGTGCACTGGCAAGGCCATTTTCAAAGAAATCTGCATTACAAAACATGCATGGGAATTGAAGACCCATTCAGATCACCTCCAGCTGCTAAAGAAAAACTGTTATTCTTTAGCTCTTTCCCACTGTTTCGTGTAAACAATTTTATGAGGGAGGAAAAAAAGCTACCTCTCCACATATCTGCCCTTGTCAAAAGAAAGGCACAGCATGGTGTAAATATTTTGTTTTGTTTCTCCCATTAGCAAATCTCTCTTTCCTAGTAAAAGACATGAATAAACAAGAGGAAAACGGTGGTGCTGAAATTATGTACTAGCTTCCTTGAAGGAGATCAATGTGGAAAAGTAATCGAAAACGGTTTTCTCAGGCCTTGCCAAAGAAAAGAGCTCGGTGAAGGTTTATCTTCCTGCGAACGGCTGCATTTTAAGTTTAATGCCAAAAGATCCAAGATAAATATTTTATTTCTTAAAACCACTGGAAATGCTAAATTATAGCTTCCCTAGTGAACAGGGCTCCATGGTGCACATGCAGATTTTTCGTGTTGTTTTTTGCTGATAACACCTTCCCTGGCATGTGTGTGTTGGGCGGACAGAAACTTACAGGAAACTATCGTTCAAACTCAGCCTGATATTAAGTATCTCTTTTACTTTCGGTTTCCTCATTTTCCTTGCAGAAAATGATGTGATAGATCGATCACACAGTGGTGTATGTGTATATGTGTGTGTGTGGGGGGGGGGGGGCTGGGGGGGGGCTGTTAAATGAAAATTCAAATGGCCACACAAAAATATTCCATTAAATGGCCGCATAAACAAATAAATGTTCCATCAGTTCAATTTCTGTGCTCTTATTTACATTTATTTTATCTTAAAGACATCCAATTTCTTAGTTTCCAAGCCTTTCCTATTTATGAGGAAAAAAATGCCCTTGCAAGATGCCTACCTAGCGCATGATGCCATCGATCATTCACGTATTTGATTTGTCATTTTCTTAAACGGAAGGGCTAGACGTTCCCACTCAGGATTGTGTGCAGACATTGAACACGCAAACAGTTGCTGGTAAGTCCACGTGATGGATGTCAACATAAAGAAACACAGACATGAGAAACACCGTATACATCACCACCACAGGCACGGGGTTTTCAATAAAGTGTGTTCGGAACTCCTGAGTTTCAGTTGGAATCTAGACACTGACTAGTGTTGTTCTCCATCCATACCTAGTGCTGGCCCCAACCTTGTTCTGTGCTTTATTTCCTGGTGAACTTGAACTCAAGTGGGTACAAACAGTGGGTTGAGAATTGGGGGACCTGGTTTTTAAATTGACTACACCCTTTAGTAGGTGTATGACTTTGGACACACGATCTCAATTTCCTCATTCGCAAAATAGTGCCAAATAATACACGTGTGATATAATTATTATGTAGACTTGGTGAGCTTATATATTATCATCTAGGAAATGCCAAATTAATTCTGTGGTTATAATTATCATTTATTATAATAATTATTTTAAATAAATGTTGTGTATATTCAAGGTACACAACCAAATTTTTGGTGATTATGCAGTAAGGAAACCTGAAATCTTCTCCCGTAGCTAATTTCCAGTACGACATGCACCTTATTAACCACAGTCATCCTGCTGTTCATCAGATCTGTAGACTGACTCATCCTTTATAACAGCAACTTTGTATCCTCTGACGGACATCGCCCCATCTTTCACACCTCCCTGCCCAGCATCCGCCATTGCGCTTTCTGCTACTATGTATTTGGTGTTTTTAGATTCCACTTATCAGCGAGGTCGTGTAGTGTTATTCTTTCTGTGGCTGGCTTGTTGCTTAGCGTGATGTCCTCCAGATTCATCCACACTGTCCCCAAAGTCTGGATCTTCTTTTTTAAAGCTGAGTAATATTCCACTGCATAAACACACCACAGTATCTTTAGCCATTCATTTGCTGATAGACACTTAGCTGTTTCCACATCTTGGTTATTGTGAATAAAGCCACAATGGCAACAATCGCTCAGGCAACAAAAGCAGAAATAAGCATACGGGACTACATCAAACTAAAAAGCTTCTGCACAGCAGAAGAACCATTAAAAAAAAATAAAGAGGTAACCTATGAATTGGAAAAAAATATTTGCAAACCATGTATCTGATAAAAGGTTAATCCGGAATATGTAAGGAACTCCTATAGCTTGACAGTGAAAGATCAACAACACAATTTAAAAATGGGCAAAGGATCTGAATAGACATTTTTTTCCAAAGAAGACATACAAATGGCCAACACGTATGTGCAAAGGCATTCAACATCACTAATTCTGAGGGAAATGCAAATCAAAACCATGACGTGGTCTCCATCACCACATGCCTATTAGGAGGGCTATTATTAAAAAGATCACAGAGAAGCCCCGGCTCCGGTGAGGAAGTGGAGAACAGGGAACTCTCGTGCACCCTTGGTGGCAATGTCTGTCAGGACAGCCGCTATGGAAAGCAGTATGAGTGTCCTTCACAAAACTAAACATAGAAAACCACATGACCCAGCAACCCCACTTCTGGGTGTACACCCAAAGGAAATGAAATCAGTACCTTGGAGAAATGTCCGCGTTCCCCTGTTCGCTGCAGCATTATTCACAACATTAATTATTACTGAATGGCCCTCTGTCCCTTTAGACTGTAGTTTCCTTGAGGAAAAGGCGCAGACCCTGTATATTTGTGCTGTGTGAACAATACCTTGCACATAGTAGTTGTTCAATAAATTAAACCTGTCTGACCTCCGGTTTTCATCAGAAACTCAACTGAGGTAAAGATGAAAGATGCCCAGGACCAGGCGCACGATTATAACGGAAGTAAAGGAATTCCAAAAGGACCCCGTTTCGCCACGCGATCTCGCTTCTCTTTTTCTGTGAGATGAACTGAGGCGAAACAGGACTGACTGAAGGTGGATGGAGGCAGCGGGCAGTGCTGACTACTAATCCCTGCAGTTTTTTCCCTTCGCATGACATTAAGTGGCGATGCTGGAGTGATACCTTCCCATTCAAAGGCAAATAGAACACAAGAGAGCTGTGAAGTACGACCAGACTTTGAAACTTATCACAAACCACAAGGATGAGACGCGTGCGTGCCGGTGATGTGTCAAATTCGAGCATGCAGAGTGATGCAGAAATAGAGGGGAAGTCCACAGATACAGCCACTAACACACGAGAAACCCGCCTCCCCACAGACCACCGAATGTCTGCCCAGACCGTGGCCCCGTCTCCACCCAAAGTGAGAGGCAGGAAATGATGTCGCATTAAAAGAGAAACAGCAAACCCCCCCAGAGAACTGCAGTCTCACTCTGCGCCCCGATGAGCCCGTCACCCCTTCGACTTGCCCGTGGGGGTTGGAAAGAACACCCCGAAAACAAGCCTGTACAGGTCAAACAGCTGGAACAAAGTGAACTAGCGTCCAGTAACGCTGCATGTTTTTCTAACTTGTTTTCCTTAACATTTCTTGCTAAGTATAGAAAATTCAAATTCTTCTCGGCAGGGGCAGGGGGCACCACCCTTTTCTTCTACAACCAGGAAACTTTCATGGGTCACACATGTGCCCCTCCCATCACAGGATTTTTCCCAGTTTAAAAAGTGGTAATAGACTGTGTGTGATTTCATTTGAGAAACTTAAAAAATGCAAAGTTCCAAAAAAAATTAAAATGATCTGTACTGCTAGGGCTCAGAGAGAGTATTTTTAATACTTTGGTTTCTGGCTTCACTTTAAAAATTTTATTATTGTCAAATTGACCATAAGGTAGAGAGGCCATAGGACCGTTCGAAGGGAGAGTAACAAGGTAAACACCGACGTGAGCACCGCCCACCTGCAAAGGTAGGAAATGGTGGCACCGACCTAGGAAGCTGGCTGTGCCCCGAGCCCCCCGCAAGGTCACGGCGCCTGCCTCTGCCTGCCTCCGCCCTCTCCTGGCGCCTCGCCTCTGTTCTCTCGCCTGCAGGTAGCTTCCTTCAATCCTGTATCAAAAGGTTTTTTGTCTGTTTGTTTTTTAACTTCGTGTAAATGAAATCACGCACTATGTATTACTGGACGCTTGCTTCTTTTCATCCATCATTATGTCTAGTTAAGGTTCGTCCATGTTTAAGGTGTAAGCGGTGTTTCAGTTCTTCCCACCGCGGCACAGATTCCCACAGGATGCGCCCGCTGCTGTGTATTTCTTGATGTGATTGCTGATGGCCATTTGGGTTGTTTCCATATTTTGCTGCTAAGAGTATTTTTATGTGTATGTCCTGGCACAAGGAGGCAAATGTTCTCTCGGGTTTCCATGCTGCAATGAAGCCAGTGGGTTCACGAGTTACGTGCAGATTCAAACGTGCTCGGGTAGCTATACCAATTCTACCCCCAACAGAGGTGGGTGACAGTCCTTACCTACAACCTAATATTTGATGCTACTCGGCTTAACAAGTTTTTCTGATCTGGTGGTTGTATTTTACTAGTGATAACTATTGAATCGGAGCATCTTTTTCTATCAGTTTTGCCATTGAAGTTTCTGTCTCTCTGTCTCTCTCTCTCTGTCTCCCATCTCCCTCTCCCTCTCTGGATGTGCATGTGCACACACACACCAGGGCAAACTGTCTTGCCAACATCACAGTAAAGATATCCTGCGTGCTGTGGATAACTACGTGTTGTTTCGAATTAACCAAGGGAGATAGGAAGTTTCTCTGGTCATCAACGCCTTTAACATTTAAAATAAATGTGCAATAATTAGAAGTAATATCATGGTTAATGGCACCGCTGTTGACATAACTGCCCGAGTGAGAAGGAGAAATCATTCTGCTCTGTTCACTTTCCATTACTCTGCCTCCCAGGAGGCGCCTCTGTGCAGACGACTTCTCAGCTACGCTGTTAGGTCTAGAAAACTGGTCTCTTTCCTTCCATGGTAAAAGTATGTACCTACATGTCTGTATCTTCTACTCTTCACAGACATCGAGATCGTTTCCCCTCTTTTAACTTTACCAACTGTGATGTTATGACCGTTTCTGTACAACGATGCAAGGGTTTCCCTGGGATGTATATTGACAATGGTTTCTAGAATTGTGGGAGTGGGCGGGTTTAAAGTTCCAAAGAAACCCCAAAGCCAAGGAGGATTCTCTGCTGCTAACACTGCACTCTGTACTTCAGTAGCTTCAGTGGGTGGATGGAGGTTAAAGGTTTTTAATTTCCATTTCATTGTGTTTTTAATTTTCATTTCACAGCCTATCACATGCAAGTCAGTCTTTTAATTTTTCTCTTCCTTTTTTTCTATTTTCTATTAGATTATCTTTTCTTATTTTTTTAAACTGAATTGAGGAAGCTCTTTCATGTTTTCTGGATACTACTTATTTACCAGTTGTATGTGTTGCAGTTTGGGGCTTATCTTTTCACCCTGTTTATGATGTCTTTTGCTGAACAATATCTTAATTTTAATACAGTCAATTCAAATCCTTAATAGTTTGAATTTTGGGGTCTTGCATTATGTATCTTTGCTGAAAAAAACCTTTTTCTAGTTTGTGCTCATAAAAACAATAGTAGCCCTGGCGGGCTGGCTCAGTTGGTTGGAGCGTCATCTCACACACCAAAAGGCTGAGGTTATGATCCCCAGTCAGATGCACCTGGGAGCCAACTAATCAATGTTTTTTTTTCTCTCTCTCCCTTTCTCTCTTTCTAAAATCAGTAAGCATGTCCACTACTATGCAGCAGAACGAAAGAAGGAGCTCCTACCCTTTCCGACAGCATGCATGGAGCTGGAGAGCATCATGCTAAGTGAAATAAGCCAGGTGGTGAAAGACATACCATGTGATCTCACCTTTATGCAGAACCTAATCAACAAAACAAACAAGCAAGCAAAGTATAATCAGAGACATTGAAATTAAGAAGAATCTGATAGTAACCAGAGGGGAGGTGGGAGGGGATAATGGGGGGAAAGAGTTTTTAGGAACAACTATAAAAGACATGTGGACAAAATCAAAGGGGGTGGAATAAGGGGAAGGAGATGGGGATGGCTGGGATGGGGAGAGTGGTGGGCAGTAAATGCAGACAGACAACTGTACTTGAACAACAATAAAATATTTTTTTAAGATTTTATTTATTTATCTTTAGAGGGGAAGGGAAGGAGAGAGGGAGAGAAATATCAATGTATGGTTGCCTCTCATGCGTCCGCTGCTGGTAACTGGCCTGCAACCCAGGCATGTGCCCTGACTGAGAATCGAACCTCGATCCTCTGGTTTGCAGGCCCACACTCAATCCACTGAGCTACACCAGCCAGGGCACAATAAAATAATTTTTTAAAAATAAAAGGTTTTCTAAGACAAAAAACAAATTAAAAAAACATAATTCTCTATTTTCTTCTAAACTTTTTATAGTTTTCTCTTTCATGTCTAAAATTTTAATCACTTTCATTCATTTACTTTTTGTAAGGAGATAGGTTTAATCTTATCATATGATTAACTAATTGTTTTCCCCTATCATCGCTGACATTTACCCCCACTCTGCAATGACAGCTCCGTAAACAGTTTTCACTTGTGCCCAAGTCTGCTGGGGTGCTCTCCATTTTACTGTATGGATCTGCATAACAACTCCGAGCACTGTCTACACCGGAATATAAAATTAAATAAACCTGATTATTTGAAAGAATTTGCATCACCTTGTTCTTCCTTATGGGTGTCCTGGGTATTTCTTACACTTTCATTTTCAAATAAGTTCTTTAAAAGTTCATCTAGTTATACAAATACACACAAGCTCATCGAGGATTTTATTAAGTTGGCATTGAATCTATAAATCAACTTGGGGAAAATTAGCATCTTCCTACCTAGGACTATCATAAAGCTCTCCAATTATTTAGGTTGTCTTTAATTTTTAGGAACAAAATTTATACTCTTCTACTTTTATTCCCTAGCTTTATTTTTCTAACCTCACACATGGTTTAAACGGGAATACAGGTTTATAAAACTTTTGTAGGTTTACTTCTTATTATTTCTGAGTTGTTATACTAACTACTTGGTGTCCTCATACAGAAGCACAATTTACCTTTACATAATGAGTTTATATCCAGCAACTTGCCAAACTGTCTTATTCACTATAGTAATTTTTGGGTACATTTTTGAGGTTTCTACATAGATGAGCTTTGAACAATGACAGTTTTGTTTTTCCCTTCCAATCCTGTTTTCTGTTGTTGTTTTTTGTCTTTACGTTGGCTAAAACCTCCAGTACAATAGTGAATAGAACTGGAGACAGTGACATTCCTACCTTGCACTTGACCTTTTAAAAGAGTCCTTTCAATATTTCACCATTAGTTGGATGTTTGGTGTACGTTTTCTGTATAGATTCCTCTTGCCAGGTTAATAAAGTTCCATTACTCTACTGCTTTGCCCCAA
Organism: Anoura caudifer; assembly: GCA_004027475.1. Classification (NCBI taxonomy): domain Eukaryota; kingdom Metazoa; phylum Chordata; class Mammalia; order Chiroptera; family Phyllostomidae; genus Anoura; species Anoura caudifer. Next base: position 126,531 of record PVKU01001327.1, on the reverse strand, counting down.
ATTATTCTTTTTAAGTCAAAAATAGATACTGAAGTTTATCAAAAATTTTCCTGAATCTATTATTTTAAAAATCCTAGAGTTTAAAAAATTCTTTAATGTGCTTTGTGGGGTATATTATATTAATCAATTTGCTAATATTAAATAAACATTACATTCCTGAGATAACACTATACACTATCTTCCTTAGATATGTCTGGATTAAATGTGCTAAATCTTTAATGAGATATTTGCATCTTTGTTCATGAGAAGATTAGCCTATAATTTATCTTTCTTGTAATGTCCTTGCTTCTGCACCCAGTTTCTGTATCAAGGTTATCCTTGCTTCATATAAGTTTGAGATTGTTCCTTCTCCTTTCTTCTCAGAGATCATTTATATAACATTGGCATTACCTGTTGTCCCCCGTCTACCTGATTGAGCCACTGGGCCATGATGTGAAAGTTCAAGGGCTCACATTTGGCCAAAGCCCTCCTAGTGAAAACCAACTTTAGAGCTTGTCCACCGTGCAAAATTCAAGCTGGAGCTTTAGTTTTGGCCTCGCCAGTCCTGTTCCTTTCATGTTGGCTCAGCAATACATTTTAAAAGGTTTAAAAAATATTTTTCACTAGCTGACGGCTATTTTATTCAGGTGGTCTTTCATATTGTCCGAAATGATATGCCGGCGGCAATCTTCTCCTAAATTTGATCTGTCTTTCCTTCTGAAGCCATGTGTGCTCAGGCCCACCTCGGGCACGCCAGGTCTGCTCCGGCATGCAGCAGAGGCTCAGGTGCCACCTACTAAGTGAACAAAGGAACACGACAACTGTGTCCAACACATTTTGTGGCGGTCCTTATCACACTTCATTATCATCTTTACTTACGTGTTTGGTGCCGCTGCTGAACTGTCAGCTTTTGAAGAATATGAAGGTGTATATATCTCTTTTAATGTCTTCTTATCCCCAATGTCTAGCACATAATAAATATACTGGATAAATATACAGATAAATCAATCATAGTCGTTAATGTGAATACATGTAGGTTAAATTTTACCCAGATGCTTTTTAATCTGCTACCAAATAGGTAATTAATGCAATGCAAGGAACCAAGATGTAAATTATTGAATTCTGCAGCAAAGTAAATTTACTGTCATTTAATTGGGTGCATCTCCCATTTTGTAGAGTTGCTTATGTAAATCTCAGATAATTAAAAGCCTACAGTGAGTTGTTCAGTCGTACTTACGATGCCTTTTTCGTATCTGCCCCAGGCAGCTGGTTTTTGGCAGTAGGTGTCCAGCTCACAGGCATTGTTGAACATAAGTTACACTTCTTGACAAGGGGCTCTGAACCTCACCATTGAAAAAGGCATTTCCGTAGGCCTGTACTAAACAGGCACCCTGCCGGCCCTACTTCCTGAACCGAAAACTACCTGCAAGTAGAATTTAGAGTCATATGAGCTGTTTTAATTCTTACAGCCACTGTTAGGTGAAATACAGCCTCCCACCGTTTACTACGAAGTAGGGAGACATAAACAACCAATACCCACACACACGTATTTCTCTGAAGAAACACAAAAGCACCTGTAACACCTGCCAGCATCTCATCTTAGAGTGCGTATGGACGGACCGGGCCAATGGCTGGCTGACCCTGCTGTCTTCACCGTCTGAAAACAGCAAGATGTTTCCCAAATCTTAGAGCTCAGTGAAGATAAACCAACAAGATACACATTCACCGGCCATCATGGAGTCTCGCTGAAAGCATACCAGCCCTAAGAAGGAAAGTGTTCCAGGATAAACTTAATTACCAAATTGAAATAATTTTTCCATCTATACAACCAGTAACAATGCAAGTAACACGTAGAAGAATTCCAAACAAATACCTTACTTTCACAGTTAAACTCCTTTAATCTGTTCAACTTCCTGGTAAATGTCTGAGAATCTCAAACCAGCTACCCTGTCCATGGTCAGGTTTTCTCTCTGCTCCTACAGACTGAAAATGTCACAGAGGCTGGGTTAAAACCACAGAAGAATGGATCAGTCCAGGAGAAAGCAACAGCCTTTTCCAGAAGTGATATTTTGGCTATTGTGTCATGTATAATATATTGACTCTATCTTGAGCTGTGAGTAAAAAAATCTAATAAAACTCTTGCCTTTCTTAATTACCATATAGTGCATGTAGCTACTCAAAAGTATTTAAAGCAAACCAATTTGCTCATTAATCATCATCACAGTTACAAAGAGACTCAAGCAAATAACCTTTCAAAATGTTTCTCAGGTCAAACTTCAAACCACTCCTGCAACTTTCAAACACCGAATTTAAAAGGGTGGCTTACAAATAGATGTGCATGCTGTAACCAGTTAATTAAAGCAGACCTTCATTACACCATTATTCAATTTATCTTTTTTTTTTTTTAAGTTACAAAAGCAGATGTGAGCGCTGATCAATCCCTGCAGCATGGACGGCATCATTCTCGGGAAGGTGGGTGTTATGGCCATTTTTGTGCCTACAAGCTAGGAAAATGGACTTATTAGACAACCTTCCCAAGAATTGTTGAAAACACAAGGAAAAGTAAAATCACCCTTTTACCCCCCAAAATAGGCAGGGATGAACATAGTGCATGACAGTGGCCGTAGAAATCTGAGAGCCCCCTTTATTCTAAAACTGCATGCCTCGCCCTGATTCTGGAGATATAAACTGACCTACTTAGAATTGTACCTGTATTTGCAGATACACTACGCATTTCTCCTTCGTGCTTTGTACTCTGCACTCAATTCAGTGTGCCTTTCACCGATTGCTGGACTTTTCCAATGCCATGACCAAGATGATCTTCCTCATCAGCAACTCAATGGTGATCTTGACCTCCCTATCCTGAGGTCACTCATGTCTTTTGGGTTCTGAACAAGACAAAATGGACACAGTTTTCTTCTTTTGCTTGATGGCGCCTCCAGGAATTTTTCTTCCCTTTTGATGATAAAATTAATAAAAAGCACCTGAGTGTGAATTGTGATCTCAGAGGACCACCTGTCGCCACACTGCAGTCTCTCCTGTCAAGTGCAATTCCAAACCGTGAAGGCTTTCCCCTTTCCACATGGCCTCTTTCCCACACATCCCTCCACTTCCACCCGTGTCCTGCTGCCTCCCTTCCCGGGTGGTTGTAATAATGTCCCAGCTCCCTCAGAATATGTAGAGTAGGAAATGGAAATATGATCTGGGAATTTCAAATCTCAAACTGCGATTCAAATATCTTTTTTTGTGTGTGTCTTGAGAACCTGACACATGTAACAGATTGAGCGGGCCAGTCTCTTAGAACCTATTCCAAATGTTAGCAAATAAAGTCAGATCACAGCCACGGCATCTTGGGTCTGAAATCAGCTGCTTGCCAAGCCTTTGTCCCCTTCTCGATTACTTCCTACTCCTTTGAATGAGTCAGAAATTTATCTTAGCACTCAAAGAAATAAAAAAAATAGAAAACATCATTAAAAAACTTCTTTGGATATTTTGTTACAAGGTAGAAGTATCATAACTCAGATGTCACACAGCCAATCTATACCCTTAGTATGATTTTGTTACTACAAGTATGATTTTTTACTACAAGTATGATTATATGAATAAATGCATAGGATAGAAAGATAAAACTTTGTACTTCTAATATGCAGGGTCATCTTGATTCCAAGTTATTGGCCAGTAACCCTTGAGCAGAGTAAGGCTCAGTAAATGTTTTTGACTGAATAAACGTGAGAGCATAGTATGAGAATACATAATACAAAACAGGAGTTGTGTTAACCTGGATAATGAGAAAAGAAAAAAAATGCTATTAGCCAAAATGATTCTCGTTTTATCATTGTATTTCCCCAGTTCCTAAAACCATATACAGTACTGCAAGGAAAAAAAGTTACCTATTAGAATACAGAACAGTGTGGAATATGGGGTACTGTCCACCAGCTAAGGCCCTCTTAGCAGTTTCATTGAGGAAAAAATTTAAAAATCAAAGAAACATTGGACATATTAAAAAAAGAAGAACATAAAGAAAAATAAATTTTACCGTGAAGATGAATACATGCAATTTATATTGTTACTAAAATACCTGAAGCCTTCTTACTCCAGAGTATCCAATGATGAGATTTCCAGGCCTAAATTAACAGACTCATCCCTCCTTGATACAGAAATAGGCTCCTATTGATCAAATTCAGCAGAGGGCAAACGAAGCAGTCTTGTCTGCCCATCTGTGTGTGTTTTGTCAGCTCAAAATATCCCTCAAAGAGGAACAGAAGTGCTTGGGATCAATGCTGTCCGATCCAATTTTTTCCATGGGTATCAAAGAGACTTTGGTAATTAAGAAGCCATTCCATTAAAATGTCTAGCACCTACACGATAATCAGCAGAGACCCAAATGATTCTCTGTGTATGAAATACTATTTATGAGTTCACTTTGTACATCACATTTATGTAACTGCCACATTGTCACCAAGCAAATAACCATTTCCTCTACCACCTGAGCCACCAGAAGTTGTAAGCTGAGGGAAATCCACTTTATGTTGCTTGAGGTTTGAGATTATTTTCAAGAGGTCCAATCTGGGATTATGAAGCTTGTGGTGTTAAGCATTTCTGCAATTCAAGATAAGCATTTCCCCTAAGTGTTTTAAAGATAAATGTCAACCTGGCCATAGTCAAATAACAGAAATTTTCCAATAAAAGGATAAATAAGTGCTTCACCATTGTAACATACTTTAGAGCAAGGACAAAATAAGGGGAGGGATTCTAACCAGAGTGATTAAGCTAACTGTAATCAACCTCCATGTAGCAAATGAAAGTTGAAGTTATATATATCAGCATATTTGCCTATTAGTTTGTTTCTACTTTATTAAAGTATTGAAAATGCAAGTTCTAGAGATTAAAATTATTTTCATATACTAAGGACTTTTATGGTATAATTCATAAAGATTAATTTATTTCATAGACATGCAATCATTATCAATATGTACACTGGCTATATTTTCCAAAAAGAAACTCTAGGCAACAGATTTGTAATTTGAGATTGAAAAAATACTAAAATCAGGACTGTGCATAATACCCATGACTTATGCCAAAAATTAGATGTAAATAGAAGTAAAGTTTTATAATTTCATATAACTGAAGGTATCGGGAAAAGCAGGTGAGACCAAGAAAACCTTGGTTTAAATACCACCATCGCTGGGTAGCAGGAAGGGGGAGATAGGCTTGGGGAAGTTCCTAATTATAACAAAGTCACTTTCCCAGGTGACTTTAGAATACATTAGACAGAAGTAAACCAGTCCTCTAGAAACTTAAATCGAAGACTATTAGAGCTGACAGAAGACCTGTATAATAGATACATACTAATAGGTATTTACAGAATGTATAAACAAGATTAAATATTATATAACGTCACTGAACATGCACTTGAGAAATGCATTTACCCATCAATGATTTCTGTAATTGGGGTGGAAGGCTCCTGGACATTCAAGTCTCAGGATAGCGGGTGACTTGGCCTCGTCTGAAAACTGATTACAAATGGATAATGCATATTCTAATTAATCTACTCGCCGTCATTTTTACACCACAGACATGATTCATAGCAAGGGTCAAAATGCTGATTATACGGCCAGTTCAATTTAGCCTTCTCCCGTTTCCTACAACAGTAATTATAACAAAAGGATCAAAACACTGCTCACACAATCACTTTATTCATGGTATACTTACTGTATTCATTCCCCTACACCCAGATAATTAGACAGAAAATAACAAAAGTTTACTCAGAAGAGCTGAGTTGTTATAATTCCACTTAAGTCTTGAGTCCAACTAAACACACATGTAATAAAAAGCATTCAGAGAAATAGACTCTTTTACAAAAGATAACACAGCTTCATTAGTCGCCAGGAATAATTCAGAGACTATATTTAACTCAAGAGGCCTAGGTTTAGCCATCAGCTCTTCAAAGATATTTTTCTACAGTAATTCCACCGACCTGGTTACTTCTGTTTTCACGGAAGTACAGGCTGCATGTTTCCACTACAAAAACCAGCATGAAAGTGTTTTAAACTAACAAAATCCAGGCGATACCTTGACCATGGGTAAATGCTCATGTTGGTTTACAATAAAGACAAAGTTGTATGTGATCAAGCCACTAAAATTTTATTTCCAAACTACATTGAAAGTACCAAAAATAGCCAGCTATCTGCATTTAAGCTCTACGTCCCTAATTTTTTTCAAAGTTGTTTCATCTCTCAAGTGCTGGGGAAACAAATGTGTTGCCTACATAGTAGATACTCAATAAATGTTTGATAGACTGATTGATGATCAAGCATTCCCTTGCCTGCTGAAAACATGGCTTTCTGGAGCTATTACTTTTTTTGGAGATCCTCTTACCCTGTTCAGATGCCTTGCTTAGTTAGTTTTATCTCCTTCTAACTTCAGGCCAAATAAATAAATTTCAAAGCAAAGTGATCGTGGTGAAATCAGTGATCAAACTGACAGACAAAAATGTAGAGAAGAAGGCTGTGTCCTAACTCAAAAAACAGGCAAAAGGAGGCAACTGCATCATGCATCCTCCCACACATGATTAAGTCCTTAACTTTGATTTATTCCAGCCTATCAAAGACAAGGTGTACTCCTCTGCTCGGCTGGCAGGAAGGAAGGCATCATACTTTTTTAGGGTTCAATAATATCACTCCTTGGTAATAGCAGAAGTGGCAGAAATGAAACAAATTAGAGGCGAACTAGGTAATTAGCTACTCGATGCAAAGCCTTAAAGTGCTAGCACTCGGCTCTTCCTCACTACTGTACTCAAGACGGGAGGACCCTATGGTCCTCGGTGACCAACAGTCCAACTGGCTGCAGTTGTCTTTTCTAACGCAAATGAGTCTCTCCATCTATTGTTTTCCAAAAGCCCTAAATATTTTAAGTTGTAATCAGAAAGCCCTGCTGCTTTAGTAGAGATGCCCATTCACATGAAGAGCATTATACATAGGCAGATTGTAGTGTTATAATCAATGAAACTTAAAAACATTGAACTGACACTTATTAGGATTGTGAATAATGATTGAGCTGTGGTTATTAGGGATAAATGCTAAGTCATTCACATAAATGACTAAAATTAATGTTAGGTCTACACAGCAGAATCACATTTTCATAGCACTACACTTTTCATTACATTATCCCCCAAAATCAGTGTCTGCTATCATATCCATAAGTTCTCATACCCACATTGAGAAGGCAGAGGTCTCAAACCCTAGTTCCTCATGGCTGGTGGACACTCCACGCTGCTTCACCAAATACCCCACTATGATTTCCTTAATGGCACAGAGCTGAGGCACCTTCGGTCCCTAACACAAGCCCTAATCTCAAGACCATTGACCTATAGGCCCCATGAAAGCACCTAGTGTAACACATTCAACCCCTGACAGCATGTACTGGCCAAAGACGTGGCGAAAACACTGTGCTCAGAAAGCCAAGGGTGAGCTAGCTTGGGGGTGAAGAGTAGGGGTAACGGAGGAAGAGAGTCCTTCCCTTTTTCTATGAACTTCTCTCAAGATCTTATGCAATTCCTTCCAATAAGACCCAGGGAAAGATAGGGGGAAGAAAATTAAGGGGGAGAAGCCCAAGAAGGAAAGCATGGTTTCCCTGAAGGCACTCTTTTCCATATCAACGTTTTGATCAAGCTTGACTCAACAACAGCCAACAAAATTTACCCAAGAATATTTAAATTTTCCAGGCTACTCAGAGGTGGGGGAAGAAGAAGCTTTGTGTGCTGCAGGTGCTTTGGTGCAATCCTAACTTCCGGCCATTGACTTCCAGGTGTGTGATAGTGGTTTTTGGTCATTCAAAAGAGCAAAGTAACCAGTGGTCAGTGAGATGACTCGGGTCTGCGCTAAAAGTGTGCTAGAGCCAGTTTTCCTCTACCCCCACGTGCTACTAGAGGAACACTACAGAGACATACCTACGGAGAAATGGACTGAGGAAGCCAGGCCTGTCATCTTCACTTGGCAATGTGGAGAGACAATTCTCCAAGGGGTTTCTACACATCTTGTATCAGCTTTTCAAGGGCCCTTGCATAGTAAACAGCTCCAGGGCAAAGGTTGGTCAGGTTTACCCAAGGTCCATTAGAAAACACCAAGTTTCATATACTCAGTAGTCCTTAGCTATGCTAGAAACTCACTGTCACATCATTGACCTGTGTCACCTCTCATCACCCCCATGAACTTGGGGCAGCGAAGGTGGGTGCTGGATGGGGATGGGGGAGAGTAGGGAATAAAGGAGAAGCAAAGTGACTACAAAGTGCATGCCACTTGTTGTGCTGTGAGTAATAAAGTCTTCTGTCTCTGATCCAAGGGTCTCATATCTTTTGCCAGCATCTGCAAACTGTGTCCAGCTTACTTGTTAGGTTGTAAGTAGAGAAAATCTCTTCCCTATAAGAGTAAAGGCTTATCCCTGGATGATAAAACTATCCTCCTAGATAGGAAGGTAGAGAGTTGTTATGAATTCTCCAACCACCTTGGGGAAAAGAATAGGAATATGTTTTATCCCATTATAGGTAAATCTGGTGTTAAATGGAGAATAAGTAGCCAGGTAAAAAGACATTTCTCCACGACGTCAGGACATCCATATCACCCCAAATAATCTAACAACCCCCTTAATTGTGCATTAGCAAAGTGTATATTATTTTAAAACACAAGACCCCTTTTTTTATTCCTGATAGAATTACAATAGTTGGTAATTCAAATAAAATGAAGACATTCAGAAAACTGAGACAATCTTCTTGAAAATCATTTTTTAAAAGCTTTTATTTATTTGTAGAGATAGGGGAAGGGAGGGAAAAGAAGAGGGAAACAGGGATCAGTCGCCTCTCGTAGGTGCCTCAACCTGGGGTTGGAACCTGCAACCCAGGCAGGTGCCCTGACCAGGAATTGAACCGGCATCCTTTTGCTTTGCAGGACAATGGTAGACCAACTGAGCCACATGGGCCAGGGCCTAAAAATAATTTTTAAAAGAAAATTAATAATGTTAAAAGTTACATGTGTTATTATTCCATATTAATTTTCAGTCTGCCCATAAAATATTAACATTAGGCTCAATGATTTTCCTGTCATTGGTCTTTTTGCAAATCTTTCGAAGTGTGAAAGGGGAACATCTATAATTCCCTGGAGTATAGAAAAATGTCTCCTTCAATACTTGGGTTTCTACTGCTTAGCTGTGTCATTTGGTTGGAGCACAAACTCAGCAGATATTGTTCCAAAAGGTAGCTATTTACCCTCAAGTTCTGAGCCTGTCGGAATTTCATAGGTTTACTATTGCAATTTTGCTGCTGCTGATGGTTCTCCTTGGTTAATTACCGCTATGCAACATTTAATTTCTGCATTACATAAATACCAGTAAAGAGTGAAAAATAAAACTAGATGCAAATTTTATGCTCATTGCAATGCACAAATTAGGCCATAGAAAAATTCCCTGGCTGGATTCAGAGTTCTTCCGTGCCAGCTAGAGTCTTGAGAAAAAAATGTGAAATTATTTTTTACCAACTCAACGGAGGTAGAAACAATCACATGAAAACCACAGTAAACAAGAACAGGTCCATGAGGCTGCTGCACATGAAGCTTTGTACAAATGAAGCGCTGTCAAAACATTTCAAAATGTCAGAAATTCACTTAGAAATTTAGGTATCTTAAAAAACGAAGTCATCCTGGTATAAATGTGCTTTTCTGTCAATTTAGTTCCAACCTCTCATTATCGCAAAAATTTCAGTCTTCTCAATTTCTACGACTGCATCTATGTGAATTTGCCGACTACAGAGCAATCTCAGTGTCCCGTCCCAAGGGTGGCCTACTTGATCGGAATGCTTGAAGAGGACCGCCTAGGATAAAACTGTACCAAAACAATCAACCCTGCACAAGACCGTTCCTCCAAACCCTTCTGAGACATGCATAAATCACAGATGCATTTGTGTTAGCTAATCACTTCTAATAAAGCTGAGCAGAGAATTCAAACTTCAATATTTAGCTAAAAATGGAAAGGGCAGCATCTAAACTAGACGAAAACTGTTGCCTGAAAAGCAAAGATAAGGAATTTTTACATTGTCTAAATCCGATACAAACAGCCCGGCTGGATAGTGTGACCAGGTGTACTGCCCTTTAGACTAGAACAAAACTAAAACACAAAGAGATACCAAACCATCCTTGCGTGTGTTGGAAATTCAAAATAAAAGCGAATTTTGGCTTTTTTTTTTTAAGGTTAAACTATGTTATCTATGTCAACATCATCAAATGTATTTCTTTAGGTTGTGGGGGGAAATGGGTAAGGTGACTACATCTATCCCTTCTCATTTCACTTTTCACATCAGGTGGTTTTTAATGTTAAAGGAAATAATATTCTATGAAACTCAAAAAAAAAAAAAAAAAAAACCCAGCCAGAAATAAAAATATCAGAGGTCTAGCTGCAGCCACAGGAAACTAAACCTGCTTCCGTAATATTGGTTGGTCTTTTGTCATGGCAAACACTGGCTGTTGGGTCCAGGCAGGGCCTTCCAGGGAGGGCAGGAAGGCACCCTCTTTATGCCTTCGCAAGCTTCTCCAGCTTTAGGCGAGGGTTTCGCTACTGCCCCCAGGCTTCATATCCGCCCAGACTCTTCTGCCAATAACACGATTGTGCCTCTTTAGTGGAAATGCCAAATGCTCTACGACAGGCTGCTGCGGTACTTTCGGCCACAGCTATTTCATAATGAGCAAGGAAAGTCACTGCCTGTCCCTCGGCAGAGGAAATATTGCTGCAGCATAATTTCTTATTAATCATAGGCACCGTTTCTAAAGCCAAGTTAGCCAGAAACCTCTTGGGCAATTTGTATGCTCCACACAGTCATCTCAGTCCCTTACGGGTCTGGTAAATATTTGTACTGAAGAATGAGAGAGAGAGATAGCCAGCCTCCAGGGAATGGAAAAAATACGCAGTGGCATTCCAGTCCAGCCAGGAAAAAGGAAGCATAGAGGTAGGCAAGCAGGGGTCTCTATTCAACACAAAATGTTTAAAGGTATCTTTACCTAAAAATAAGCAGATCGTGTAATAATTCTACAAAAGTCAACTACAGTGAGGTATTTCACAAACATCAATGTTCTGTTGAGATGAACAGACAAGTTTTTAAATAAGTCTCAGAACAAATCGTGAAAGTTCCTATGGCAGATACCAGTGGAAAAACAAGAAAATAACAATCCATCAAAAGGCTCATAAAACTGATAAAAAGCCCGTCGAACACCCCCCCGACAATGATTTTAAGCCAGCTCAAATTTATGAGAACTACCTCTCCGAGAGCGAGCTTCCAGATGCACTGAACTACCACTGAGCAAAGCATCTGTGGGAGGTCAGAGCGAGGCAGGCACCACATGGAAACAGTAGCTGGGTCTGTGGGAGCAGAAAGCACAAACACGGGGCAAGGGCAGGAATAAGAATTACTCGCTCACCTGGGGCTGTGCTGGGAGGTGCTTTTCAAAATCCCGATCTGTACTTGAGCTATAGTTTCCATAAGGTCAGTTAGAGCTTTAACAAGCAATATAACGTCATACGTAACAGCTCTTACAGGTAGAGAAATTCTAACTTTCAAGTTCTATGACCTCTTTTTATCTAAGAGAAGGAAAAAAAGCAGCACCCAATGTTGTTCAGTGTCTCTGGACATGCTCCTAAGTGGTAAGTTTATTATCAAAAATAAATAACCTGAATTCTCTGGCTCTAGGTTGGTATAATCTTCTGAAGATTTAAAGATGGGAAGGTAGATAGATATAAAGATCTATCTATCTATATACATGTATACATACATACATGCACAGGAATATGGTCTTCTAGAGATTGATTTATTATTTATTATTTATTTATGATGTAACATGGGCCCATCCTATAAAGAGGTTTGCTTAGTAGTATTTGGTGACAGTGAAGCCGTTGTCCACAAGGTGGAGCTGAGGAAGGGCGAGGGAGAGCTGAGTCACAAAAAGCACCCTTTCTCGTAGGCATGCCGAAGGAACTAGACTCATACCAGCTGACCGCAGGGGCCTGGATTTCCTCTCTCCCAGCCTGGCAGGGTAGACGTGGTGAGGAGCACTAACTGCGGTGGGAAAGGAGAGAGGATCTGTCACCGACAATAGTTCATACTCAGTATGACCACCTCAAAGGTGGGGGGGGATAAAAAAAGACAAAGTTATTTATGGTCAGCAATTATGCTCATTCCATGTAAGCAAAGATGGTCGCATGACATAAAGATGAACAAAGCTAATATTCTCAGAGTCTAATGGAGCCAGGCCATTCAACTTAACTGTGATGCAACCTGCACTACAGTGGAGCCAAGGGGATGCAGAAGGGCGGTCTGTGGGGGAAGGTGTGGGGCTGGGCTGGAAGTCTCTCTAGGGAGCCCTCTGGCATTGAGTTGAGTCGAGAAAGTCAAGTGGAAGGGGAAGGTAGGAAACTGTAGGAGCATCAGACAGAGGGGAAGTGATGGGGCAAAGACAGACGGAGGGAAAGCTCCAGGGGCATGATCCACTCCAGACACAAGTGGTTCAGGGTGAGGAAGAATTTTTTAGTGTTTCTTAGGTACTATGTGTGGCAGCAAACGTTGGAAACATCCAGAAGAAGGCTGCATTGAGAAGCACAGTGAGAAACCAGGACTGGAAGTGAAGCCAGAGGCAAACTGAGCCTCGCACAGAGTACCATTCTGAGTGCTTTGGTCCTTAGTGTAGGTGACTGGAAAAAACCAGTCAGGAGATTCTTGCTGAAGAATCTCCAGCAAGAAGAAAACACAATTGTATTGGCATTGAAAAGAGTCATTTGGTGGCATACATGGGGATAGTGACAATGGCTGACTATTCAAAGAATAGATAAAATTAAGTGGGTCTACGTTAAAAAAATAGAATTTAAGACTGTAGAATGTATGTTTAATGAGCTGCTTTTTAAAGGTAACCCAGAAGCATTGTGTCAGGAAAGAAAATAAGTTATTTAGTCCTCAAAATTTTAGGCCGGAACTAAAGATAAAAGGATGTGGGAAGGGTGATAGGTCTTGCTTCAACCAAAGGCCTATACTGTACCAGGGAGAGACAGATGCACAATGATGCAGCTCAACCGTATCTTAGGAAAGGAGAGCGCCAACCCCTCGGGCTGTAATAAGGTGGAAATGAAGCAAACCCTGCGGAAATAATAGTTCTCCAAGACAGGCCTTCTGGTAGCTAAGAGTTGAGCCACAAATGGGAAGAATTGGGCAGAAAGAAGGGGTGGAGGGAAGCACTGGCTTTGGATGGGAACAAATGGGAAGAACGCAGGAAAGCTGACAGCCCTGTCATATGTCAGTGAACTTGGCCTTCAGACACCCATCAGCTGGTATTTCGTTGAGTAGGATGCTTTCCTGAGTGTCCTCATCTGGGAACCAGAGGAGGCCCTGATGGAGAATGGGGTGTGAACTACGAAGAGGGGAATCCAAGACTGCCAGATTACTGCGAGGAGACTCGGTGTGGGTCTACTACCACAATCGTCCGGACATTGAGGTCTAGAGTTAGGGCATGGTCAAGTTGGAGAGTCAGCAGTAGAAGAAAAGAGGACTTGGGGAACACCCAGAAAACGAGGTGTACAAAACGAAAGGACTTCCAGGGGTCTGGCTGGATAATAAAATCGACTCAAGTCTCACTAACCAAACTGAGGCCTGCAGGAGAAGGACCATGTTTAACTGCTCACCTCTCTGGACCTCTGGGTCCTTTCCATTTCTAGAGCATGTCCCCATGGGCCCTGATGTCCATGCCAGCATTGGCCATCCTGCAAATAAGGATTCATCAAGAACATTCCACTTTCCACCAGTGAATTTTACCCACACAGCTCTCTGGGACTCACCCACATGGGTAATTTTTCCGCTCCCAGAGCTGTGTGGGAATGCAGGAAAAGAGAAACCAGAAACCCCTGGAAGACGCCTGATGAAGCCTAGTTCAAGGGTGTTAGGAGTACCAAGCACTGTTTCTTAAGATGGAGGTCACACCACAGACCTTGCCAATTGTATGCGCTTCTCGTTTTGAAAGGAGGAAAAGTACTTCCAGTTGTGACCACGCATTACTATTCTCACACACAGAGAATTCTTTCATTATTAAATAGCAGCGATCATAGAAAAGCATACATATTTGAAGGTATTACCGTTGGGTAGGTCAATGTGCAGAGTAAGATACCGCTGATTAAATTTAATCCCCATTCCATGCTCTGAAAAGAAATCCTAAACATAAAAAAATAACTAAATCATTTTGGTACTCATTACTTTATAAAAAGCATAGACATTACGACTGATAGCTAACTTGTATGAATCCATAAATAAGGTATTTTTATTTAAAAATTAATGTTATAATTTTAAAATTTTTATTTCTACTAAAATGATGTAAAGGAAAATATACAATGCAGCGTACTCTCACAAGGCTTCTTTTAAGTCCCTACTAAGTGATGTTTTGATAATAATAGATTTAGTTGCTCTTATAGAAGGCATTTTTGGTTTGGCAAGATATAATCTACAGGTTTCAAACTGTGTTTTTTTTTTTAAATATAAACATTAAATATAAATTCACAGAACTGTTGTTGGGTGGTCATAGATGTTGCTTTGAACACCGATGGCAAGCATCCCTCTAACACACTTTTTGTCTAGCTGATTGTTTTATTTCATAGAAAAAACATAATAGCTTTAGTGTTTTCTTCTTCAGTAAACACTGGGTGGTATCTGGTTCAATGCTTTACAGCATAAAATTATGCCAAAGGAAGGCCAATGCAATAGGGTTGACCTATTATTTTTCCCTAGTTCTTTCCAATTCTCCCAGCCTACTGAGGTGCCAGGCATCTCCAGTACAGGGTAATTCCTTTCTGACTCCGACTGCAGTTGACCCTTCACCATGCCAGGGCTGACCACTGGATTTGATGCCCTCCCTTTCTTCAAACAACTTCTCCTGATATTTAGATTATGTCTTTGTTTAGACACAGTATGCTTTAAATCTTCTCATCTTGAAGGAATATTGTTTTTGAGCTTCAAATGCAGTTTGAAACAGAAAATAAATCTTCAAAAATGCTCTTTCAGCAAATGTCATCCATTCAGTTTATTTATAAGAAATCACCGGATGAGACCTTTGGTCTCACATCACTGTCCCAAGAGATGACCCATGCACAAGTAGCACAGTAATGGTATGTTTTATATATCATATAATTATACACTTGATCACATTCATATCCTTTTATCGCCCATAAAATGGTGACTATCTCTCAACTATCTCTCGACTATCTCTATTCCTATATAAGAAACACTATCATTTAGGTATCATACTGAACCGACAAAGTGTAGTATAAACTAACACTTTGTAAATACCCATCTGTGTTCTTTATATAAAAATTAAAATGTCATGATTTTATCTTAAGAAATTAACATTAATTAATTAGTGATTAGGCTGTTCTTGATACTCCTTTTCCTTTTTCAGCTCCTAGAAACAAGATTGAGACTTCACTCTTTCGGTCGATTTTAATTAAGCATGTAATATTCATCAGTGAGAAATCTTCACTGTAATAAAACTTCCTTTGGCTTGTTCCCATAGTAAGGCCCTTTCCAGAATAATGGGTGGGTGTTTTGAAATCTGCATGCCATGTGACACCAGCTACCACTCTGGTCACCGCCAAGAAGCCATAAAGTCTGTGTTCAATTATAGAGCACTTCCCTTCACACACCCCAACCCCAAGTACCGCTGCCTTAGGTAATTTATTTTTAAATTTCAACTGAAGGACACATACCCATGATTTAAAAAGAGAGTGGCCCAAAGGACCTCTAGAGAAAAGAAGATGTCCCTGTTCTATACTCAACATTTTCTGTACCTCTCTCTGCTCGGCAGCTCCCTCCAGCTGGGAACAGAAATCTGTGTCATGGGAACAATAATAATGCAGGTAGTGAATGTCGATGCACACGTGGGGCACTGAGAGCAGCGTCAGGACCCTGTACACACCTCAGAAGTGTGATCTGTGATGACGACCACAGTCCCGGAGGCAGGATGAACCACATTGAGATCTACAACAGCCACGTTCTGTCTCTTCACTAAATTAACTCTGCCTACAGGCTGACTCCAGAAGCTGAACGCCGGTAAAGAGCACGTTTCTGTGACTGTGGGTGAACTGTCTACCGCTCCACTCAGGCAGGATGCATTTGCTGAGTATCCACCATGGGCCCGATCTCTTCTACCTGCCGGAACGAAGTGGTGAACTAGACCAACAACTCGCTTCCGCTCCAGTAAGGCAGAGCAACAAACAGGTGAACAGATGAAGGACACAATTTTAACTAGAAATCAGTGTTACGGTTCCCCCGTCTGGCCCTATGACTTTTGAAGGAAAATAGTCAAAGAATTACTTTTTTTTTTTTTCTCTCTTGGCAGCCCATGACTGCCCAAAATTAGTCTGCATTTTTTAGTTTACTTCATATGTATATGATGCTTTTCTGTATACCTTTTCTTCCTTTGTTCTTGTCAGAAATACACTTTTCTCACCTTGTCCTTAATGCCATTCAGTTTGTCCATTCTTTCTGTTGACTGAAACCTTTCCATTTTTCTTGAAGCCCAACAATCTCCTAATCTGATGTGGGCTAGTTATTTCATATTTCAACCATGACTTTCTTGTAATGCTTCCTTTTTTTTTTTGAGAATTTCAAATTTAACTGTATGCTCTATCATATTGTCAAATATTTTTCTTGCTGTTAATTGCACTCTTTATCATAATGAATCCATCACTTTCCCAGAATCCTCCCTCCTTATATCCTCTTTTCTCTTCTCCCATCTGGTCTCCTTGGGCGTGCGACAGAAATGTCACCTTGCCATTTTCCTTTACTATTCCCCTGGATGCATTCTTTTTTTGAAACCCATAACTTTTTTTTTAATTCTCACCCTCTTCTTGCTGTCGTGCATTGTAAAGTAACTTCCTAAGTGTGCATGTCTGAAAATGACTTTGTTCTGGTCTCCTGATTGATAATTTATCAGGATATAGAATTCTTTGCTGAAAATCTTTTCTCTCAGATTTGAAAGTCAATGTTCCCTTGACTTCTAGGATCCAGTATGCTGAGGAACAATGAGAAAAATAGGATTTTTTTTCTTTTAAGGTCCAAGTTTAATTCTATTAACCTTGATATCATAAAATTTTAAAATGACATTTTTACTCTGCTCAGCCCTCTTTTCAAGGTGAAAGTTTCTGATAATTTTTTAACTCTGGGAAATTTTCTTTTATTATGTAAGGTTTGTTCCCATGAAATTCCACACTCATTAATTCCTGGAGTTCCTATTAGTTGAGCACTGGAGAGGCTGTTCAGATTGCCTCCATGGCCTTCTCTTTCTCTCATGTTTCCAGTCTCTTGTCTGTTTGTTCTATATTCTTGCAGATTTCCTAAATTACAATTTTCAAATCTTCTATTTTGTATATCAGTAATATATATATTTTTTATTTTCAGGGGTTCTTTCTTATTCTATGATTATCCACATCTACAGCATTTTGCTCCTGTTTTATAGATGTAATACCTCCAATCTCTCTGAGTATACCAATTATAACTTTCTATTTTCCATGTGTTCCGAACACTGAATTATCTGCTCCTTTAGGGTCAGGTTGCTTGTGTAGGTCTTTCTCTAATTTTGAAGATTTTCTTTAGTTATCTTGTGCTTCTTTGCTGCTCATTCATAATAATAATGGGGCCTCTGTGTTCACGGATGAGTCTTGTCAACTGGAAAATTCTGCCTTAGAATGAGCAAGTGAGAAGCAGCCATTGCATGACAGGCTCCCCGAGACCCACCATGTGTGAAGCTTCACTTGGTGGCACAACAGCCCCACGAGTTTTCTTGGTTCTCCCCACCCCTCCCCACAAACGGTGTGCTCAGTTCTATTCTTTCTCTGCCTGGTAATAAGTACTGGAGAAAAGGTAGGGTGTGTGTGTGTGCACACGTGAGCAAGGGGGTTAATTAATCTACTTAATGGTCCCTATTTTTAGCTGCCTTCCTCATTCCTGACCTCTTCTTGTTGTTCCTCAGGCTACAGTTTTGCTGGAGTTCTTTACGTCAAACTTTCGCAGCGTCTGCTGCTGATGAGCTAACCATCTTCCACTTGATATCATCCAGAAATATGTGGCCTCCTGTTCTTTCTCTGCAGGTGTATGGGATGACGCCATTCTTCCTCCTTCAGTGTTATATTAATAAGTCCTCAGACACAAGAGAAGATAAAAGCATGTGCTCAGCCTGCCATCGTAAATCAAGAGCCCTCTTTGTTTCTACATAACAGAAAATGAACTTCACAGTTAGCCTCCAAGACACAAAGAAGACACGGAGAGCCAACATCAGCCTGAAGGATGCTCACCGGTGTTAAGTGGTGCGAGTGAATACAGGTGCCTACTGATACGTCAGCCCCAGGGCTTTTTAAAACTGTCCCAGTTCCCCACATCCAGAAGAGAGCTCTGTCTATTCTGTTTGTCTGGTTTTGTCTACCCATCTAAAGCAAAAGAGAAAACTGACCACTAACTACCCAAAATGACCCCGATTGACTGGAGTTCTCTTAACTTGCAGAATCATCTAACTGGGTTGTTATAATAACAGATCCAACTCTGGACAACCACCAAACTCTGCAACCAGGAATCTAATTAGGGCCAACGGTCACACAGCGCCTACTCTCAGCCAGACAGCATTCCAAGCATTTAACCTCTTAATCAATCCTTACACAACCTGAGAAGTTTAGAACTATTATTATTATTATTATTATTATTATTATTATTATTGGGAGGTATTTTTTAAATATTTTATTTATTTATTTATTTATTTTTAGAGAGAGGAAGGAAGGGAGAAAGAGAGGGAGAGAAAAATCAATGTGTGGTTGCCTCTCATATGCCCCCTACCAGGGACCTGGCCCACAACCCAGGCAATGTGCTCTGACTGGGAATCGAACCGGCAACCCTTTGGTTCGCAGGCTGACACTTAATCCACGGAGCCACACCAGCCAGGGAGGTATTTTATATTTATTTTTATTTTTAATTTATTGGGGTGACATTGGTTAATGAAATTATATAGGTTTCAGATATTGTAAGGACTCTTAAAATCCCCAGTTTACAGTTTTCAAGAAGCTGAGGTGCAGACAGGGTGAGTAACTTGCCCAAAGCCACGGAGGTGTGAAGGTGAAGGAGAAAGGAAATCAAGTTATTATAAAATGAGTAAAGTGTATTAAGACACAAGAACCAGCTTGAACTGAAAACAGACATCAGTCCCTGGACACAGCGGAGCATATATTAAATGAATGAACAAGTGGCAAGAAATATAGGTTCAGAGCAGTGAAACTCTCAAAAGATGAATGTTGCTGACATTTGTAAAGAGTAAAAAGTCATGACATCATAACAGAGGGCCCCCCAGTGAGTTCCCTGGTAAAAGTGTTACCCCTCCCTCAGACAGGTCAGAGCTTTCCAATAACATTTGTCTGTGCCGCTTACTGTCCAAGGAATTTATGGCGCATTTACACAAGCAA
Source organism: Anoura caudifer (assembly GCA_004027475.1). NCBI lineage: Eukaryota > Metazoa > Chordata > Mammalia > Chiroptera > Phyllostomidae > Anoura > Anoura caudifer. The sequence goes on along the minus strand of PVKU01001327.1, from coordinate 107,043 downwards.
GAAAGAAAAATTAGAAAAGAGACCAACCCTCATACTTCTGAACACGAGACATGTCCCCAGTAGAGTTACTGGGAAAACAAAAATGCTCCTTAAACAATTTGAGCACCTTTTTATCAGATGTATTAAACAATCAACAGCAGGTCTTTTCCCTGGCACCTCATGAACTGGCTGCAGCGAGGAAGACACCGAATGAGGAAAGGCAAAGGTTGAACCTGGCATAATGAATCCATCATTGCATTCAACCATTTTCTTCATTTCCACAAACGGATGTTGATCGTTTCAACCAGCCCCGTTTCGGGTCAGCGGTTTCCACCCCCCAACAGCGATGAAGAATCAGAGTCGTTAAACCCTCTGAAGTGAATTCAGTCCCTCTGCGTTCAGAGGTAACCCAGCCCCTCTGGCAGGAGGACATGGCAAAGATGGTGGGAAAGGGTGGAAATGAGGAAGAAGGGATAGCGCTCTCCTAGCCAAAGATAAAGTAGGGAAGAGGTTAAATCATGAACTGGAACAGGTGGTATGCAGCACCTCGTAAGCAACTTCAGTGAATAACAAGAACAACAAGGGACTGAGGATGGAGAGGAGGAGATCAGTAGAGACTGGGTAATGAGGGTGGTCTCCAGGGAGGGGGGAAAGTCAGCGCCATGCAGGGCACTGGGCCTGGTTTGAATATGTGTGAAGAAGCAGTGGGAGCATCTTGAGTTGGTTAAACTCGGCACTCAAAGAGCAGGACTGAGATTAGGTAGCTATAGAGACAGAGGGAATGCCCCACGGGGTGGCTTAAATTGTCTGAGGGATACTCACGACGTGTTTGGTAACTACTGTGGCCTTCGGGACCTGAGGTCCGTTACTGCAATGAATTTGTAAGGGTAACAAAAAGGAGTTGAAAGGGAAAAAAAACAGAAAACAAAAGGAGGCCCTTTTCCCTCCCTTTTCAGAGCCTATATTTATTTATCAATAAAGATATTCGAGTGTTTACTTTAGCCACTGGGAGGTATTAGTTTGTTCAGGTTGCCAAAATAAAGTACCACAGACTATGTGGCTTCAATAACAGACGTCTCCTTTCTCACTGTTCTGGAGGTTGGAAGTCCAAGGTCAAGGTATCAACAGTTTTGTTCTCCTGAGGCCTCTCTCCTGGGCTTGCACACGACCCCACCTCATTACATTCTCACACGGTATTTCCTCGTGCACATGCAATCCTGGGATGTCTTTGTGAGTCTAAATTTCCTCTTTTTATAAGGACACCAGTCAGATTGAATAAATTATAGGATTCTTGTAAAAAGACACCAGGTAATCAATTGTCTATTCAAAATTTAGTCACAGGCATACTTGTCTAGCTTTGGAAAAATACAGCAATATTTAAAGGGTACTCTACACTATCCTTGCTCAATCAAGGAACAAGAACCCCATGTACAACCTTGTTATAGACCTTTTTTAAAGGAATCAGAACTGGGAATTTTATTGTCATCCAATTACTTTACCTGAAATAAAAATGGAGAACACAGAATCAGTAAAAATATGTGTGTGTTTTTTTAAGGAACAAACAAATAGTCTGTGGATTTCACTAGTTCGCAGCTTCATTTTTCTTGCTATTTATTCACCAAATAGACCTGCTTAGGATTTAAAGTCAAACAGGAGAGGAAAAATTGCCATGCACTATTCACTTGTGATTTTCAATATTTTAAAAAGAGCTTAAAGCCCTTTTATTTTATACCAATTGCCAGTAATTGTCTTTATAGTTTCATTGGTATTAATTCCATCCAGCTCATTTAGAATGTCAAGTCACATATGCAACATAGTAATAAAGTTATTATTGCTGCATAGAGATATAATTATAAGTAATTTTGGTTCTCTCATTTTTGTCCTCACTTTCTTCTCGTGTCGGCCCATTCCCGTTTTATAAGAATTAAGATGAGTTTGCTGACCTTTTGCTAAAGCACATTTAGTCTGAAGAACCTGATGAGTTCCTCCTGATTGAAGTCAGTGAAACTTTTATTTTCTTGCTCCATTAGCTTTTCCAGAGCAAGTCTGATTGCAATATGACTGCATTACAAATAAACTTCTGAATTCAGAGAATGCGAATGCTAACAACAGTAAATAATTCAAATACTGTGAAGCCCTTTTAGCCAATGAACCATAATTCAATACAATGGGTTTTCCCCCTTTATTAACAATATACTAGAGAAGGTATTTAAATGAAAAGAACAGAGGGATTAGGAAAATAATATTTCTCATTATTTGTTAAAGATGTGATGACATACATCATTAAATATAATACAATAAAGTTTCTCAGTATTAGGTCAGTAATTTAAAATATGTAATAAATGTACTCTATCCCCACTAAGGCAATTTGCATATTCCTATAAGCCTCATTAGCCATAATTTTGAAGGACTTTGTGAATCTATTAATTCTTACATGAGAGCAGACTAGCTGGGCCAAGGTGCGGATAAGGTATCATTTTTGGCAAATATTTGAGTTCCCAATGTAAAGGAGAAAAGAGAAAAATAAATGGAAAGTCCCATATCCCAGCACATGTGCTGCCCCTGGCTGGCATATGCCCTGGAAATAGGACCTTCACTTCTTTTTCTACACTCCCTTCTACACGAAGACCCATTAAACCCTGGAATCTTAAGAGGAGGGGGCAGGGAACAACATTCATCTCAAAGTGGAGAAATGAAGTGGTATGCGTGCAATGCACCTTTAGCACTGACCATGCGTTCGTTCTGGGAAAGATACAAGTGTAGACCATTGAGTTGTGCAAATGAAAAATGAAGAACACCCTGTACAGTGGAAAGTTCGAGAAGCTGGGGCTTGGGGGAACTACGCTGGCCTGAAAGAGAGGGTATGTCACAGGCAAGAGTTGCACCTCTGAACGCAGCCTTCTAATTGGAGAAATTGCCACCATTGCTTGTGCCAGTGCACGCTTATTCACAGTTTGCTCACACGTAAGCAGAGCCTGAGAACATTCAGATGGTGGAAGATCTTTGAATGGAAGCTACACTAGGCTTGACAAAGCTCAAACTAGAAGCCTAAAACTTGGCATTATGTAAAAATGAAACTCATAGACGCTGAGAAATGTTTAAAATTCACAAACCTGTCCTTTGCTTTTGTAATTTAGAGAAAGGAGATGTAAGGAGAGGTGTAGTAAGGTAGGACTACAGCTTCCTGGAGCATGACCACCTTCTGGGAGGGGAAGGTTCCAACCCCACCTCTGTGAGCAGAAGGTGGGCTTTGAAGGGACTGGGCATTCCCACTGTCTGTCAGTCTCCCTGGACAGACACAGTGAGATTTGGAAAGTGGCACGGAACTGGGAAGAGGGGACCTCCATCCTCTCTGTTGGTGTTGATTTGTTAGACCTGGACCACAAGGCCGCCCCTCCGCAGTGGAGGACATAGGCCCATGTACCACGGAGACATGCAGGGGTGGGCACAGGAGCACCCTGGGATCAAGCCGGCGGCATTCTGTAGCTGAGCAGGGAAGCGGCTTCATGCGCAATGGCCGATTGCACCTGCAACCTTCGAGAGGAACCACAGCTAGCAGGCAACGAGAAGCCCATCAGGTTGGTGCCCTTCTCGAGAGCTGTCACTGAGCTTTGCTGCACAGAATGAGCAGAAGCCCAAGGTAGTAAAGACAGGGCAGGGCCCTGGGAGCCTGGCAGGGAGGCCCTGGTGCAGCAGCAGGAGTCCGGGTGCCCACCTAAGCAGACACCTGGATGGAAACTCTAGCCACGGCGATGGTGAGGACTGCAGCTCCCAGATAGCTGAGGTCAGCCTGCTGCTGTGAGCAAAGGGGCAGACAGCGTCTAGTCTGGCACGGGAGGCTCTTGGAGACACCGTCCTGGAAAAACATCAGGTAATCTGAAGATTCCAGAAGGGAGAGAGTTCACCTGCTAGAGCTTTCCAGGCAAAGGGAGCCGTCTGAATTTCCCCATTCAGTGTGACGGCGTTTGTGTTCCCCACGCTGGTGAGACCGACCAGAGAGCCGTCTGCCTTACATTTAAAATAAGTAACTCCTATGAAGCCAGGAATTAGGGGGATTCTAATTTCATAGATGGAAAATGTAAAGACTGTGCTTTCCTCAACCTAAAAAAAGTCATGCCCAAAATGAGAGCCCAGTTGTCCCCCATTCACAGCTCTGCTAAGACACCAGCTGCGATGCTGTCTCGGAAAGCAAATACCCAGCAGGCTCGCAACTTCAAAACCATGGACGCACAGCGATCCTGTCAGCTCAGCGCTGAGACTACGAATTTCCGTGCCTTTCTGCCAAGGGTTAGCTGTTAAGAGGTCTAAATCTACAATAGAAAAATACTTCTGTGAAATCCAGTAACACACAGTGATTAACCATAGCTGAATTTTATAATCTATGATTTGTCCAATAACACATGCTTTTCCCCAAATGCAAGCCCCTGCGTTATTCTGACAGCAAAAAGAGTTTGGCTAGTCCCTATGATTTTCCATTGAATCTACAGCATATTTGCTTTACCTGGATTCTTAGAGGGTTAGGATTTAAGCCCCCAAACTACTTTGTGATAAAATATGTAAAGTCTTAGAGCTGAATGGATGGGTAATAGCATCTCCCTGGACTTCAAATAACACCACACACGTAGCTGTTCAGGTTTAGCAGAGAACACTGAATATACTCTTTATACATTGCTAAGAAATAAAATTACACAGGTAATAGAGTAACAATCAAAATAACAGCTATTAAGTGATAAGCCCTCTTATCAATCTGCTAAATTTACATTAGTAGTCTGTTAAAATTATAGTAGCTCATTAGTCCTCAAAAATAATGAGGCCAGTAGTGTTACAATAGGGGTCAAGTTCAGGCGGTATTTAATACAGATGTATCTAGCTCAAAGACCAATGTTCTTTTTATAATTACCATGCTTCTTTCATCTGTAACCTTTCTGGTATTGAACTGTTGTTTATACCCCCAAATTTTTTATTCTCTTCTAATCTAAATCTTATTCATTGCCATTTGAGCATATTTAGTTAAAATCTGTTCTTGTGAAGTTTCGGAACAGCTGGTCACTGTCCTAGGTTGCAGAATTCCCTCACATAGAGTACTTGGAGATAATTAAATCCCCCATCAGCAGTTTCTCCTTATGGCTGAGTAAGCCTTTTCATTGATTCCTGAAAAAGATCTCTGGACTTTTAAATACCTTGCAGCATCCCCATATCATGTTGCTTTTACAGCTGGATTCCTGGCACATGATTTTCTTTTAGTTATTTATAACTCCAAGGACCAACCCTTCCCCCAACCGCCTCATGCTCTTTAACCAACTGTCTTCTATTTAATGCTTAAGCGCTTGGTTCTCCCATTGAACATTTCGATATCATTCAGTTTCCTTATGTTTGCTGTGACGGTTTCCTCCAATTTTCCAAGAAGCCGCTTCTATTTCTAAAAGGACTGCCGATCATTTACCATGCTGGTAATCCTTTGCCTCTTCTGTTTTAGTGGATATCCCTACTGGAGAGGCACCTGTTATGGGCTAAATTTTGTGCACCACCCCCACCAAAAAAAGTATCTATATATTGAAGTCCTAACCCCCTGTTTCTAAGAATGTGACTATGTCTGAAATTACAATGTTTAAAGACAAGCAAGGAAATGGCATCTTTGGGGCAGGCTCTAATCCAGGGACTGTGCCCTTACAAGACCAGGGGGTCAGGTCACAGACACATGCACAAATGCGAAGACACAGGGAGTAGATTGCCACCTGCCAGTCAAGGAGAGGGGCCTTGAGGGGTATCAACGCCACCAACACCTGGGTCTCAGACTTTTAGGCTCCAGAACTGTGAGGAAACAAGTGTCTGTTGTTTAAGCCACCCAGTGTGTGGAGCTTGTTATGGTAGCTGTTGGAAACTCACACAGCTCCCTATACTATATCTCATTTCACTAATGACATTATTAATTACGTAAAGAACCCTACATGTACCAGGATCTTGTGCCCCTAACAATGAAAAGGGCATATCACCTTATAATTGCATCAACTCTATGCATCAGCAGGCATAAGATGATCCTTCACTGAGAAGCATTCTACAAAATAAGTAACTGGTACTCTGCACAGTGTCAGAGCCCCGAAAGGAAAGAAAGACTGGCAAATGCCACAGAAAGGAGAAGCAACATGACAAGTCGATGCAACGTGGAATCCTGGATTGGATGTTGGAACAGAGGAAGGATGTTACTGGAAAACTGGTTCAAACGCCATAAAGTCTTTTCTTTAGCACTGTACCAATAGCCCTGGGCGTGAAACAGACTTTATTGTTACACAAAATGGCAGCCCTGGAGAAACTGGGGTAAGGGGAAACCCTCAGTTCTATCTGTCCAATATTCTTGCAATCCTAAAATTGTTGCAAAATAAAAAGTAAAATAATAATAACAATATATCACAATATAAATATATTTTAAATTATATATTATAAATACATATTATAAAATAATACATGATATAAATAGAATAAATGGACCAATAAATAACCACATATTTAATCACTGATGTATCATCTGACATAAAACTCCGTGCTAAAGAAAGAAGGAGAGATAGAAGTGCCTAATATTTGTTAAGATCTCCTGAATGATAGTCTCATGCAGTTAATCCTCACAACACACCATCTATCTGTAAAATGTTCCAACTCATGAAAGACAAGTTCAAAAATATTTAAGTAACTAATCCAGGTCACATAACCAGTGAGATACCTGAACTTCAGACCCAAGTCCATGTAAATCTAAAACACCATGCTTTTTCTATTGGTAAGTAACATATACGTCCCCACCAACTAAACATTCATCTAATTATATACTCTCTAATGCCATGGCTCCCATCCTTGACTGCACAATGGAATCAATCTCCTGGGGACTTTCAAAAGCTCCTGAAGCTCAGATCCTCCCCCAGGAAATTCTGCTGTAGTTATTCTGGGGTTCGACCTGATCTCAGGACTTAAGAAATCTCCCCAGCTGATTCAACATGTGGAGAGCAACAACTCTACCAGTTTTTCAGTATCAAGGTCCTACAGAACAGAACCAAAGCCTCCCAAAGACAGGCCATCACGTCCAGCCTGTGTCCAGGAGTAGGCTCATCTAATCAAAATCCATTAAATCCAATTTGTGCAACGTATTCTTCATGGGAACAACAAAAGAAGAAATTCTTTCAAAGACACACGGGGAACAGGGACCAGCTTTGGAAAGGCCGTCGTCAGCCAGCTGCATGCAGTGCCAAGAATTTAGAGGTACTTGACGTAGGAAATAAATCTCAAAACCCTTCCAACGCAGAGAAGAAAGCAGCAATCTTTGGGCTACCAGAAGTCAAATGACTTACTGCCTTTGGTTTTAATTTCCTTTGGTCCTTGGAAAATGGCAAAGGGAAACGATCAAGCTATGTAAAACTCTAATTGAAAATAAACATTTTCCTACTTCTGAGTGGAACTGAAGCTGGCAAAGACTGAATAGCTGCAAGGTGAAGAACGGAACTGAACGCACTACCCAGAAGGTTGCAACGAGGGTATTTGAAACCCATTCTGTTTGCTGAATTGTCAGCCATGCAAGCACTTATAGACAATTACAATCCTGGAAAACAAATAAAAAGTGTATAAGTAGGCACTTTGATACTTCTTCCTAATTATAGGGTTTACGAGCTGGATGCTAAAAACACAAATAGAGGCAACACGAGCAATAGTAACCCTGAAATGAGGTTATGAAGCTTATTAGCTTTACATAATTACACAGCTGTGACAGGTTGAAGAGACCCCTGCCTGGAGCGCGGTTCCTCTCCTTTGCACTATTGGGTGAAGAGCAAGTACGCCGCCTTTTATTTTAGCTTTAAAAAAAAAAAAAGCACAATTTAGGTTGAATCATATGGAACTGACAATATTTGACCTACAGAAGTGGCAGCTCCATATTTTGAGTTACAAGATGAAGATCTCCCTCATCTCCCTTGGGTGGGTGTCTCAGGGACACAGACCGACTTCGCAGAGCCTCTAAAACATCCATAGCATCAGCCACAGAGCTGTGACTAATAGAAGGTGCTTAGGAGAGGCATATGCAATAAATGAAACCCATCTGCCTAAACCTAAAAGCTACATCTTCGGATATCTACCTGATTGAGAAGTTTTGGAAACCACCATTTGTGACATATATTTCAAACAAAACTGCAGTCCGGTAATTGGACCAGGTATCAGATTTTATCTGCACGTCAACTGAATGTCTAGAGTTGAAAAACAATGATTTTTTTACTCTTCCTCCTGATTTGTTTATCCAGAGCTTTGGAAAGCCAGGGGGGTTAGAGATCTCTGTATTTATGGAAGGGAAGGGAAGGGAAGGGGAGGGGAGGGGAGGGAGGGAAAGGCAGCTTGTAATTATTATTTTACATATCCATGACTTACAAATAAGAATAATTGATTTTTCAGTTTTTTAGATATAAAAGAAAATCTAGGAAAACAAGAGCAACGCACAAGAAAGACACAGACTAATTCTCAGTTACCTTCTATTTTATTAATAATGAAAACCTGCGCATCAACTGTTACGTCAGGCATTTCACCTCCGAAAAGCCAAGTATGCACTTGGCAGATTTTTCTCATGTATGCCCAAGAGAGATTTCTCTAGGATGCTGCATTCAAAAGAAGAACTCCAAAGTTCCTTAAGGCTTCAGGCAGCAAACTGCAGGGCACAATAAGAGCTCCCATCTATTTAGTGCTTGCCACGTTTGCCATTCTAGTGCTATAAACCTATTAGCTGTTTAATCCTCAGAACGATCCTAAGACCTTGGCACAGTGCTTACTCTGTTCATGGAGGAGTGAGAGGCGTCAATAGGTTATTTGCCCAAAGTCACACACTTCGTCAAAGGCAGAGCCTGGGCTCCGGCCCTGGTGGTCACGCCCCAGAGCAGGTGCTCAGACTCACAACTCACCTGCCTCACATGGTAGCTCATGCCAGCCAACCTGCTATAATGCATCCACAATAATGCTCTAGAATTAATAACACAACTGTGTGTTATTTAATATGTTTAATAGGTTACTAGCACCTACCTTAAAGGTTGCTCACTTAATAAAAAAATTAAGAGGCATTAATTTTCCATACAGGCACACATTATAAATTTCTTTTATTAAGTTGATCACTTCAGGGTTTATTGCAAATGCACTGTGCAAAAAACTGCTTATCAAAAAACCCACACAAGAAAGTGTTTATTATAAGTGTACTGTGTTTGTAAATGAAACAGTAGCAAATGACATTGAAGTTTATAATTCTTTTAATTTATATGATTGTGTTTGGAAACTGATTAATTTAAATCATTTACCCATATAATCATTAAACAAGAATTGGTTAAACCCAACTTCTATCAAAATAAGAGTGACAACGAATGGAGAGGTCCTTACTGTCACTAGAACTGTTCCACTGTTACGGAATTCATTTATTGGGTAATGTCCACGCTGGGAAAAAATGATCTCTAATAAGTGTGGTCATTGTCATCAGATTTCCCAACACAGAGCCAGCTGGAGAAGAATGATGCTTTATAGGAAACATGCCCTGGTAACACGAAAAGAAATGGTCCCACGGTGGTTTCGAATCCCGTCTTCATGAAGTGTAAAATTGGGATAACAGGTTTAGCATATTCAATGCACACAAACAATTTGGATTGCTGCAGCTGAGACCCGCTTGCCTGTTTGGGGAAGGGAGTTTGGACCCCCACAGGCTGTGTTATCATGCGGCCACCTGGAGTGCTGCGGCAGGCTCCTGATTGGTCTCCCTAAGTCCATGCTATTCCCCACCTGGAGTCTATTCTGAACACAGCAGCCGGCCAAACATAAGGTAGATTAGTTACTCTCCTGCAGTGGACATCACAGGAAGAATCAAATATGAAATCCTTCCCAGCGCCGACAAGGATCTGGGCCCCTTCCTGCTCCAGCCACACTGGTCCTCTTGCCAGTCCTTACACCTGCCCCATGGGACCTATCACAGAGCCTTCACACCTGCTATTCCTCCTGCCGAAAATGTTCTTCCCGGAGAATTTCAAATATCACCTCCTCAGAGACCTCGCCTGTGCACCCTGCCTCCAAATGACCGTCACCTGACCTCACCCAGCACACGCCCCAGGCAATTGACCCATTTTATTTCTCACTTATTTTTCACTGCCTGAGAGCATGTACCATTGGCTTGTTTGTTTCCTGTCTCCCCACAAGAAAATAATTCACTGAGGGGAGGGACACTTCGGGGAGGAAGGGGGAGGGTTAGCATCCAGAACAGTGCTACGGATATAATAGGCATTCTCTAAAAAACTTGGAATAAATGAAAGAATGAACCTGAAAGTGAGAGTTTATGAATGAATAGTCCTTTTTCACTTACAGTGAAACATCGGGATTGGAATAAAGAAGAGATCCTTATCCTTAAAGAAAAACATTTGCAGGTTCCTGGATTCTAGCTGAATAACCACTTTCCATAAACCCATAAAACCTTGGGGAAAGTATATGGGCTCTTGAAAAATAACAAAGGGAAATCTTTGTATTTTTTCTATTACCCATGGAGGACTTTGGTTTCAATTCCACACTTACTTCATTCTAGTGCTCTTATTTACTGTTAAATATGCATGTCCCCTTTAATGTCCAGAATAGAAGTGTATTACTTACAATGTTATTATAGTATTACATAAGCTAGGTGGTAGGGTTAGATGCTTAAGAAAGCAGGATAAAAAAAAGAAAACATGCTCTAAAAAAGTAAAAGATGAATGGAAGTATTTATTTTGTATTAGTACCTCTTCCTAGTTTGTTTTGAGCCCCTCCTCTCCTATGCTTCATTGGCTGGCATGCCATTCCCAGAGTGTATGCACACCTCACCTGGAGCACAGAAGTAGGGGACAGCCTGCGCTTGCCTAGACCAATGGGCGCTGATGTGAGCCCCGTGACGGGAAGTGCGCCCCTAGAGGCACCCAGCAGCGGCAGCAGCGGCTCCTTCATCCTCCTCCAAATCTCCTGCAATCACTTTCCTCCACGGTTTCTTCCAGATGCCGCTTTTTTAAAAGAGTGTATTTACTTATTTTTAGAGAGAGGAGAAGGGAGGGAGAAAGAAAAGGAGAGAAACGTTGATGTGAGAGAGAAACATCGATCAGTTGTCTCTTGCACGATCCCTGACTGGGGACCCAAGCCACTGAGCCAAACCAGTCAGGGCCTGACACCACCTTTACCTGCCGAACACGCTGCCCACTCTGCAGTAATGCATACGTACCCTTCAAAGTGCAAGAGACTTACACCAATCCCTAATGTCCTGATAAATGTTAACTTCTATGTTCAAGAACATCACTTAGCGGACTCTTAAATCACCATAAAACCCACATCTTAACATCCACAAGGACACTCTGGCTTTGCAAAAAAAAAGTCCACTGAAGTTAGAAAACATGTGACAAAGAACAGGACACTGCAGACCACGATACGTGTTACAGAACCCACTCAACCCAGGAGAGCGCCATGGGCTCATTGGCCCAGAGAGTCTGCAGGACGGTGGGCTCCGGCCACCTGGCCACGAGCGCACAGGGCCGCCTGCCACAGCTTCCCCGGCTGATAGGGCAATGAAAGAACATATATTAACAGTGTGCTGTGATTTTGTTTTAATTACAAAAACACGTTAAAGATAAATAGTGCTAAAGTGAATCAGTGTTATGCAGGGAAGCATGAAACGTGCAATATATTCAGAAGGAGGTGATAATTATTTCACAAATGAGGAAACAAATTATGTAAAGTTATGAACAACTGAATTATAGAGAAAACGAGTGGAGGCACGAAACGGGCATTTATCAATAAGCATTTACATACATGTGTGCCAGAGGGGGGCGCTTAACCAACACCATAATTCACAAACCAAGCAGATAAAGATCAGGAAACAGAGTTTGGGCCTCATAGGGCTTGTAATCCAGCATGGAAAACAGGTATGCAAATAAACAATATGTTGACTGTTTTACTAGAGCCGTTTGCAAAATACTATGGGAATACGGAGGTAGAAGACATGAAATTCTTCACGGTGAGTCAGGGAGAACTTTACGGAAGATTACGAGGACAGAACCTGAAAAGGGGTGAATCGGGCCCAGAGGCCCTTCCAGGCTGAAGGAACAGCATGTGCGAAGGTAAGAAGTCAAGTGGTACTTTCAGGTGACTGCATGTCACCGAGCACAGCAGCGGTCAGATTACACAAGGCTTTAGCCACCATGCTAAGTAGGAACTCGGTCTTCATCTTGAGCCAAATGGAAAGTTCCTGAAATATTTTAAATAAGGGACTACTATGACCCTACTTTCAATCCAACTGTGGCGGAACATACAGCAGCGCCGCCTGTTTCCCTTCCCTGAGAGTCTGGGATGGACAAACACCTTAAAGTTCTCACTGAGGAGAGAGGAAGTGGTCAATGAACATCCGGATAACTTAATATTTTACAAATCTCTCTTCCCTTTTATCTGTGGTAATAAAACCATCCTAATTCTACAACTGACCTATGCCAAGGATATGTGTGTGTGTGTAATGATCCATATAATTCAATGGTGATTAATACTAACATTTGTTACTAGCTTTCTCATACAAGTCTGACTTCCACCCCTAAATAACCTCCAGCAGAGTCTCGCATTGGTCGGGAACTTTCAATAAAATATCACAGAGAATAAATTGCATGTGGGCCCATTGCCTTAAAGTAGAAGAAAAACAAAATTTCAGACGCCCGAAAGGCAGTGAAAACAGAGGCTCGGCACTAACCGGGCAAACCCCCGCATGCGCGGCTCACCCTTTCCATTTCGCTCCCGTCAGGCAGAGTGGGAAGAACTGTGCTGCTCTCTCCCTACGCAGGGTCATCTCCCAAACCACATGAAAAGTGTGCTTCTCGGTACAAGGCGCAAAACGCCCGCCTGCGTGGCGTCCCTAGTCCTGGTTCTGAGACCGGCTCGGCCTCAGAGTGCGCAGAACACACGGCGGAGTAGACACAGCAAACAGTGCTATTATCACGAGATGGTCGTAAATCCAGTGCCAGTGCATATCTGACCATTGATTATAAGCCGTGCTTAAATATTTAAAATGTGCATTTGTTGGTTCAATGATAGCTCTTCCCCAAATATTTACCAACTGGCAAAATAAGTAAAATTTTCAAATAAAATTCCTTGTCCACTAGAGGCCAACCAAGTGTACTATTATAGTGCTTTCAGTAAATCTGTCATGAATCTGATAAAAAGGAAAAAAAAACAGGATGGTGTAAAGGCTAGGGAGTAAGGAAAAGGAAAATGGACAAAGATCCCTGGGGAAAAAGATGTAACATGGGAACTGTTCCGAACACAAAAACTGAATTTCTCCCTCCTTTCAAGATGTATTAGGAACACAGGTCCTCCTCAGTAATCCCCAGGCCTCTCCCCCAGCCCCTCCCCCGGTCCAGCCAGAATGCAGGTGGGGTGAGGGTGAAGCTGAGCTGCGGGACAGGGAGATGGATGCCTGCTGTGTGCTGTCTGCCGCTGTTGGCTGGGCAGCTTGCAGAACAGCCCCAGGGGAAGCAGGATGGAGCAGTCATCCGCACACAACCTGGGACTGTGAGGTTGTGCCCCAAAGTGCGACACGAGATTTTCATGAGTGAGGTAGTGACCCCTCTGTTAAGCGGTTGAATCATGTCTCCCAAGAGATGTGTTGTAAAAAGTCCTAACCCCTTGTGCCTGTGAGTGTGACCTCACAGGAAATAGGGTCTTTGCAGGTGTAATTAAGGTCAGTTGAGACCAGGCAGCGGGCCCTAATTCAGCATGGCGGGGGTTCTAAGAAGAGTAAGTGCCCTGTGGACAGAAACATGTGAGGCGGAATGCCAAGGGTGGTTGGCAAACACCGGAAGCTAAAAGAGGCAAGGAAGGTGTTCTCCCCTTGAGGTTTCTGAGGAAGCATGGCCCTGCTGAAACCTTGACTTTGGACACCTGGACTCTAGATCTGAGACGCAATAAACTTCTGTTGTTTTAAGCCACCTCATTTGTGGTGCTGTGTTACAAGAGGCCCAGAAAACGAAAACAACCTCTTAGGCAGATTCATCTGTCTACCTACCTCTCTTCATCCATGTGTTATCCTGAAAATATACGGAGCAGAGCTGGAGCTTTTGGAAGGACTATACCACAGAACACAACTATTTTCTGTCTAGGCCAAATCCAATGCAAACTGGCCAAATTAACCGCTTTGTTTTTTTTTAATTGGCTGTTCCATTTTCTCCCTATGCATTTATGCAGCTTCAGTATTAAGGTTTCGTCTTGCAACAGACACTTGAAGGATGGCTTCACATCAAAATAAAAAAGGAACTCATAATTAGTAATTTACATTTGTTGACTAATTGCATTTTAACTAAAAAGCATTCAATACTAAATTGTTGCAAATGAATATTTTTATGATCTTTTTATTCCCTCTATAATTATGGGATGAAAGGCTTTACTCCTCAATAAAGGAATTTCAGTCATTCACTTACTCAATTGACACTTGAAGAAGCCTGACTTAAAATCTGCAAAAAAGCCTCCAGATAATTAATCAATCAAGAAGGCATTGATGGGGCCCTCCCTGCCCTGGTGCTGGGCCATAGCAGGCTTCCGAAGATGCAGACATGGGTCAGGTGCACACTGCCCTGAAAGGACTGCCAATCAGCTGGGCGGGGCATGGTCTCAGGAGGGCGGGGTCAGCAGCATGCAGTCTGAAGTGCGCCCAGGGTGACCCAGTGAAGCCCGGCGACACAGCCGAGAAACAGAACCAGACCCCAAAACAGAGAGTGAGGCCCGCCGCCACCTGGCAGAGTTCAGACGGCTTGTTTGCTCCTGTTGGCACTCACTTTGCTGCCTGCACCTCTCTTCCAGCTCATCTTCAGCACCCCCAGGACACAGTCTGCACAGGCAGGTGGGCTGATGGGCTCGCTGAGCGCTTCGCCTCTCTCCTAGTGCCTACGGGGTACAGGCCCAGAGAGCACCTCTAGATGGCTGAGCCAGCCCTGGGGGAGAGGGGCTTCGCTTCCCTCCCTGCTCTGACCTGAAACGGCACTCCCAGTTTGGGATTACAGCTCATCCAGAACTAATTCCACAGCTCAGAACTCACTGAGAAAAACAGAAGATGCCATTTAACATCCATCTCTATATACAGATCCTGTACGTGCAAAATCAACCACTCACTAAAATTTGTAACGCCAAAATCAATACTCACAACACTTTTGTGATCATTAGCGTCGCATGCTCAGAGTGGCAAAAATTTTGAGTCCCCCAACCGGCCTGTCCCCAGCTGAGGGTGAACAAGGTAACACCCCTCGCTCTTCTTTCAACTGTCGTACTGCAAACAGGCACGTTTTTAGGGCTTTATTTAGTGCCATGTTTTTAAAAAACACTGTTGTTCTCTTCTTCAGTAATTTTGCTTCTGCAAATGGCCCCCAAGTGTGGAGCTCAAGGGCTGTGTGGTGTCCCTCAGCCCAAGAATGCTGTGGTGCACCTTGCAGAGAAAAGGTGTGTGTCCGACAGGCCTCCTCTCAGGCCTGAGTTACAGTGTTTCTTAGGAGGTCAGGGTTAATGAATCAACAACAGATATTAAATAAGGTGTCTTTAAACCAAAACAAGCCAGCTTCTGTATTGATCAGTTGATGAAAATGCTGCGACCAGAGAGGCCTGCAGGAATCTAAACCCCCATTTCCCTTAGGAGCAATTATCATTCACTAATTCAGTGCTCACAGCAACTTTATAAAACAAAACTGCCACAAATAACAAGAATAGACTCTCTCTTGCCCTCTTGCTCTCTCTACCTATCCCTGTGGGTGTGTGTCTACATGTAAACACACATATATACACAAATACGTACGTATGTGAAAGTGACTATATGTACATATACATGCGTATATATTTATATTGCTATACATACAGTATACTATGTGATGTCTTTTTTTATTTTTCTTTTTTTATTTTTTACTATGCTGAGCCCTGAATAGACCGTGGTCAACAAAACAGCTATGACTCCACCTTTCATGGACCTTAAAGTCTAGTAAGGGGGTACACTATTCATCAGTAATCCCCTTTGGGCTGCTAAATTGAAAGCCACAGTCTCTAATCAGCTTCATCAGTAGTAAAACTTAATGTGTTGATCTTCACTGTTTGATTCCTCTCTCTCTCTCTCTCTCAACTGGTTACGATATAGGGCAAGGAAGGGAGGTGTTGCAGGAGAATGCGAGCTCAATGGAGCAGGGATCTATTTTTTTTTTTTTTTTAATTCTGAACCTCCAGCTCCTCACACAGGTATCTTACACATACTGAGCACTCAATAAATGAATAAACTTATTGACCCACTAAACACAACAGCAGTTGGTACGTGTAAGGAAAGGGAGCAGAAGCAACGTGCAAAATAAAACTACGAAACAGATACACTCATCTGACAATAACTGTTCTAATTCCTGTCCCCTTGCTGAGAACTTTTGATTGTGCGCTGGTGGCAGAGCAGTTACCCCTGCGTCTGGTGATAAGCAGGCAGGAAGACCCTCTAAGAGTGGGAATTAATAAAACAGCTATCATGAAAAAAAAAACCCACTTGGCTAGTTGACTTTTCTTTGTGCCTACCAAACATACCTTTATGTTCTCCAATCAGCCAATCTGGCCTGTATAACCAGCCATAAAAATACTTCAAGCACTTCAGAGACAATCAACACCATGAGTGGAAAAAATCATCCAGAAGATACTTTGGTTGTTTTTTGAATTCATAACCCTACAATTTCTGACTACAAAATTTATATCATTCCAGCTATTAATCTTAATATTGGGGTAAGTGGGGTCTTCCCCTCCAATCCAACTACACAAATGATTAAAATATTTCAATGGAAAAATACTTTTTTGCAACTGACTGCAAATACACATTAACGCACGCATCCCAAGATATCGACGACGCCAACTGGATGAGAAGCGGCAGTTTGGCCAAGTGCCATTTTGCCACTAACTAAAAAAGCGAAGGACCGCTCTCCTAAATAAAAAAGCAATCTAGTTTCTGGCAAGGAGATCAGCAATGGCCATTTCATATAAATGAATCTGTCATGATTTCATTTGCGCACAAGCTCGATCATCCAAACTAGCAGAAACAGCGAGGCTTTTCTTTATCTGTTTTTGACAGACTGCTTCTCCCTTTCCTGCCCCAAATGATGACTGCCATTGATGGAAAACTGTACTGTGAAATGGCAAGAAAATTGTTCTCCATTTTAATAGTCAACTAACTTCCCAAAGAGAAATTGTACCTTTTATTTTGTTAGTGCTTTACAGATTCCTAACACAAGTTCAAGTACAAATGCGATCTTCCCTTTTATATCTTCATCAAAATAAGATAAGTGGAGTGTGACAAGCTATAAAGCACATGCTTTGCTTATTGGTATGCCCACCTGTTCCAGATCATTTGCAGGGCTGCCAGTGACAGAAGGAAGTGGCATAAATGAAACGGCTTTTTTTAAGTAAGATTCTCTCGCAAGATCCACAGAGAACATCAACCATTATTTTCTAAAGCCAATCAAAGGCTGCCTGTGCCAACACGCACATCTCCACAGCAATGCAAGCTGGTCTTATGTCCCCCCAACTCCGGCTATTCCAGTCACGTGGTGCCTAAGCTGCTTCATAGGGTAGACTCAGCCAAGACAGAGCTCCTAAATGGGGTGCCCTTCATTCCAAATAAAAGCAGAGCGTTTTATTTTTTCCTTTCCTTTGGAAGGCAATGAAAATTGCTGTTGCTTAGCAAGAGGACAGTGGAAGTGCATCCCTGGGCTATGAGAGGCTTAAGAGTTGTATTATCCTGTATCCTTTTCATCAACTGTACTTGGGTCCTCACCACAATTCCTGAGATTTCCTGGGAAAGGAGTAAGATAACTCTCCCTCCCTCCCCCTCCTCACCAGCTCCCACCCCATCTGTCCTGCGCATCATGTTCCCAGACAACTTCCCTCAGGAACTGTAATATTCTGATTAATGACACACTGCGAGAAGGTTCGAAATGGTTGAGCGGGTTGTCCTATTCCCTAAAGAACTATCAGTGTAAGGTAATGTCCTAGCCTGAATTTTTTCAGTTATGTGTAAAATGTCCTATTTTTAAAGCTGTGTTGTTTCGTTTTTTTTTCTTTTTTTTTTTTTGAGTAGTTAATTATTATGTTTATGGAGGTTAAGTTAAAAAGAATAAAACATGTTGACTCAAAAAATGTTTGTTTTAGGGGGCGGAGAGTTTAATGTCTCACTCAAACATCACAACTGTAAAGAAAGGCTCCATCACTTCTTGTAAAATACACCATTTTTTGCACACCTAAGAGTCATTTTTGTGTAAAATGAAAACTGACCCGTATTTATTTGGCAAGGAGTAGCACTGTGTTGAGAAAGAGCGCTAGAACATGCATCAAAGAATTTGAGTTGAAGTTGAAATCACAAAACCAGCTAAGATTTGGGTTTGAGTAAACATAACTCCTTGGGTCCCATATTTTGCATATACAAGACAAAAGGTCAGAGTAAGTGATGGTAACATCTCTTCAAAGTCTAAAATTCCATTATTCTAATCAGCTAAGAATCCATACGAATAAAAATAATTTCTTACTTTTTTAATAGCTAGTAAGCCACAATGAACTATACTCGTATTTTTCTCTCTGCAGGAGTGATCTATGTAAAATTTTCATTTTATTTTATTTTGTTTGAAGTATAGTTCACATACAATACTACATTAATTTTATGTGTACAACACGGTAATTTCATATTTACCCATATTTTGCCATGTATAATGCTCATGTTTTTGCCCAAATTTTTTAGGGAAAAATAAGGGTGCGTATTATACATGGGTAGTACTAATTCCATATCTATATAAATGTTTTAATTCTTTTTAAAAAATATTTTGTTTATTTATGTTTAGAGAGAGGGGAAGGGAAGAAGGAAAAGGGAAATATCAATGTGTGGTTGCCTCTGGTACACCCCCTTACTGGGGACCTGGCCTGCAACCCAGGCATGCGCCCTGACTGGGAATTGGACCACTGACCCTTTGGTTTGCAGGCTAGCACTGAATCCACTGAAGTACATCACCCAGGGCTAAATGTTTTAATTCTTTTACTTATGCATATGCATTAAAAATGTAACTCTAGAAAGTAATGATGACATCCATATGCAAAATACTCTAGAATACAATACTTGTTTTTGTTTCTAAATATAAATAAATAAATAATTGAAATAAAAAAATTAAAATGAACGTTTTTTCCTGAAAGTTTGGGCCAAAAATATGGATGCACATTATACACAGCAAAATACTATATATACCTTATGCAATGATCACCATGACAAGTCTAGTAACCATTTGTCACCATCCATAGTTATTAGGATATTATTGACTATCTTCCTATGCTCCACTTTCCATCCCTGTGACTTATTATTTTTATAACTGGAGGTTTATACCTCTTGATATCCTTTTCACCCAGCCTCTCAACCCCCTCCGCTCTGGCAACCATCCATCAGTTTGTTCTCTGAATCTATGAGTCCGTTTATGTTTTATATTGTTCATTTGTTTTTTTCTAATTTCACATATAAGTGAAATCATACGATATTTATATTTCACTATATGAATATTTCACTTAGCTCTAGGTCCATCTATGTTGTCACAAATGGCAAGGTTCCATTCTTTTTCATGGCTGAGTAGTATTCCATTATATATATATAATGTGTGTGTGTATGTGTAGGTGATATATATATCATCTATATATATTCCATTTCACATGTATAGGTGATATATATAAATATATATTATATATGTATATAAATGTGTGTGTATATATATACAAATATATATATACATATATATATATATCTCACATCTTCTTTTCCATTCATTTATTGATGGACATCTAAATGGCTTCCATGTCTTGGCTATAACAAATAATGCTTCAGTGAACATGGGGTATACATACCTTTCAAATTACTGCCTTTGTTTTCTTAGGATAAAAATTCAGAAGAGAAACTGCTAAATCATAGAGTAAGTCTACTTTTAATTTTCTGAGGACCCTCCACATTGTTTGTCACAGTGGCTGCACCAATTGACAATCCCACCAACAGCGCACAAATGTCCACTTTCCTCTGCATCCTTGCCAACACGTACTCTTTGTTGTCTGTTTGATCACAGACATCCTGACCAGTGCATGGTGCTATCTCACTGTGCTTGTGATTTGTCTTTCCCTAACAATTAGTGATAATGAGCATCTCTTCATGTACCTGTTTGCCATCTGTATGTCTTCTTTGTAGAAATGTCAAGTCAGGCCCATTGCCTGTTTTTTATTTTGATTTTTTTTTATGTTGAGCTGTACGAGTTTATTATATATTTTAGATATAAAGTACTTATATTGATATATCATTTGCAAATATTTTCTCTC
Organism: Anoura caudifer; assembly: GCA_004027475.1. Taxonomy (NCBI): domain Eukaryota; kingdom Metazoa; phylum Chordata; class Mammalia; order Chiroptera; family Phyllostomidae; genus Anoura; species Anoura caudifer. The sequence goes on along the minus strand of PVKU01001327.1, from coordinate 86,688 downwards.
ACTCAGTAGATTGTTCTTTTGTTTCATTGGGATTTCCTTTACTGTGCAAAAATTATTTAGTTTGATATAACGCCATTTGTGTATTTTTTCTTTTGTTGCCCTTGCATGAAGAGACTTATCCAAAAGAGTATTGCTATGACCAGTGTTAAAGAGTTCACTGCCTATGTTTTTCTCTACAAGTTTTAGGGTTTCAGGTTGTATATTTACATCTTTAATTCGTTTTAATTTTATTTTTTTATAAAGTGTAAAAAAGTAGTCTGTTTTCTTAAAGGTATGACTAAACAAGTCCTGTAGTCAAGAATTTTAGAAATCTTAACAAAATCTGCAAAACTCACCATATAGGTTTAAAGAGACACTGAAAGTCTCTTTCTTAGCTTTGACTTTGCCATCCTCTGAAAGAAATTTGGCTATAGCTCTGTTTAATTTATGTAACTCTTTGTTGCTTATGTTTAACACAATTGCAAATGGTGTATGCACTCATAATTAAAACCTAAGCTCTAACAGTCTATTTTTTTATCTCCTCAAAAACTAGCCATAGGAAGAGAGAAATACTACTAGGGATTCTGGTAAGTCAAATGCTAGACAACAGTAAATAATCAGAGTCATTCACAGGACAACATATGGAGCATCATTGGGTGGTAAGAGCCTAAATTGATGATGTTTGAAAATCTTAGGAGATGGTTTTAGGCCCCGAACAGAAGTCTTAACAATTATGATGTGAAATATGTTTCCACACCTTCCATATCCACCAAATATTGTATTATTTGCACAACTATCACCTGCATAAGCAAACTCAAGAAGGATTTGAGAAGTACAACAAAACCAAACATGTACCGAGTACCTAGAGGCTGTTAAAATGATTTAATTTCAGCAAAGATTTCTTCTGAAAATAACTTTGCTGTAATATCCTCTATTAATTCTCAAATGCAAGACTCAATAGACAGTTTTAAAATTCTTAAGTGATTTTGCATAAAATAATACATTGGTTTTCTATCTCTTTCACCCCCAATTTCTTCTCTGACCACACTTACTAAGACTACCCTTCATGCCACAATGGTACTAGCTTATTTTCTGCTCATTCTAAAAATAAAATTAGGTGCTTTAATCAACTGAATTTTATATTGTGTACCCTTTCACTTTATTTCCAGATTATTTTCAGAAGTGTTCAAGGTACTGTGATTCATAAATTTAAGAAACACTGACTAATCAGTGAATAATATTCATAGAGAAATGAAACAATATTGAGTCTAAGGCTGGAATGTCATTTTTCAATTAAAAACAATGTCAGCTGATAATGAGAGTTAAACCAGAAAACATCATTTCAAAAAGGCCCTTCAAACTAGAGAAGACTCATATAATCTGCTCATGTGTCCATGTGTCTACATTGATGGACATGTTCTTTGTGCCTAAAACAAAAGCAGTACATTTTCACTCTCAGAAGAAGACAGAAGTAACAGAGAGAGAGAGAGAGAGAGAGAGAGAGAGAGAGAGGGGAGGGGAGGGGAGGGGAGGGAGGGAGGGAGAGATTTGGGAAAAGGTGGGAAGAGAAAAGACTGCATGAGAGTTCTCTCTATATTTCCTTCTTTCTACTTTCTTTATTCAATTGCTCATTTAACAAATATTGATTAAACACTATGTCTAAGGCTTACATTTACATTTATACATACATGTATATTACATATGTAAAGACATATTCCAAAATAGAAATTTGTGGGTTTTAATGGAATTTATTTTCTATAAAGACTGATTGTTTCAAACTGAGCTGGAGATATTTTATTGAATGCCTACTGATTACGGAATGAAAGAGATCCAATTGAAACCATCCAATACTTTTCTCACTCACTTTCTCCATGGCTTTTGACACTCCCCTGTTGTGGAAATTCTCTTATTTATGACTTCTATAATAGATTCTCTTGATTCTCCTCTTAGCTCTCTAGAGATCGCACCTGACCATTGATTTCTATTCACGAATAATCTTAATCCATCTTGTTCTCTAAATGTCAACGTTTTTCACAGTTACATCAGCCACCGTCTTTTCTTTACAAAAACTCCCCAGGATATGCTGCTCTCATTCCCACCTTTGACTTGGAATTTTTATCCCCAATTTACAGTATCTTCCTGGGCCCCAAAGACGTTTCCGTCCACCGCTGCACCTTTGTCCTTAGAAATACCTCATGCGTGCACCCTGCACAGCACGTCTCTCTGTTTCCTAATCTGTTTCTCCCTCTGCATTTCCTTTCTATAGAAAGGGCACCACCCACCCACTGTGATCTAACCCTGAAACTTCAGGTCATCTTAATCTTTCCTATCACTCACCCTGCCCTCCTGTGTTTTTCATCTAGTCTAATTGTTCCTGTCATTTCTTACATTTCAAATTCATCTTCTGTCCCTCCTACCTCCACTTTCTTTGCTCCCATCTTTATTTCTCACTTGAATTTCTGCAATGTCTAACTGTACTGCCTCTAATCAGATTCCCCACCAATTCATCTTCCAGGTGAGTATCGGAGCGGCCTTTCTCCAACATAAATCTTAATGTGTCACTCCTGCTCTGTACAACTTTAATTGGTTCTCATATCTTGCAAGATGAAATCTCAGTGCAATACAGGGATTGGATTTTGTTCACTTTGTTGACTCCTCTGCTGCTCTTCCCCCTGTAGTCTCTTTTGGCTTCAGCCCCCCCCAAAATTCTGACACTTCCAGAATTTGCCATATCATCTCCCCATCTGAGCATTTGCAGATATCTTTCTTTGCGTAGACTGTTCTTCTCCCCATTTCAGCTTATTTAAGTCCTAAAATATTTCCGACAAAAACTCCTTTCCAACTCCTGTGTCTGACTTAGAAGCATCCTTGCCTGCAAGTACCTGCTCCCTACCTGGCCGTGCGGCCCGGGAGAAGCAGCTTGCTCACTGCTCAGAATAACTACATAATCATCTTCTCTGAATGTTGGGGGGATTTCTATTCTATTCTTCTCCAAATAAAATCTGCTGCCTTTCAGTTATTAAATTTTGGAACTGGTTAATATCTTCAACATGTAGATCTTTCTAAAAAAAAACATTTTATTTTTCTTGTTCTAGAATAACTTACTATGCATCTCAGTGTTACCCTTGAACTCTAGTTGTCCCTCACTTGGTTGCTTTTTTGCCCAAATCCCACCAATGGTGGTTTGTGTATTCTCTGATAGTGAGGTTGAAGAACTTTAATCTGGATATGCAATATCCTCATTCCTAGCTATAAGCGCCAGCGTTCACATAAAATTGCAAAAGCTGTGGCAAAGTATTTCTCATCACTTTATAGAAAAGAGTTATTGTTTTATTATCCTATCATTTCTTAATTATAGTAAATTTGGAGAATATGACCTTTATAATATAACTAAAATTTGACTGCCATGATGAGCATTTTAGTGTATTTGTTCCTAGACTTTACTTATCTTCATTTATTTTAACAAGGTGACATTATTCTCTATGCAGGTGTTATATGCTGAACAGAATGTTACAAACCACTTCTTACATCATTAAATATTATATTAAATATGACTAACTATATTCCACTGGATAAAATTGGAATAACCTGGCTAGCCATAATTAAAATTACAAACTATAATTCAATGCAATTTGAGGTATCCAACAAATACCTCAGCAATATATTAGAGTGCTTTTTCCATATTTTCTCTCCAGGCCAAAAGTTTTTTTTCTTTAAATCACTATCAATTTGATAAATAATACGTAGTAGGAGGTACCTCAGTATGGCTTTTTTACTTACGTTATACTTCAATCTTTATTTTTTATTTTATTAAATATTAGTGAGGCTGTACATGTCTTTACGTACTAACTTTCCTTTCTTGGAAAAATCACTTGTTAATTTCTTCTGCCCATTTGGATGTTTCATATTATATTATATCACATTTTATTAGGTTATAATAGCATGGATTTCAACCTACTGGTAGATATTTTATAAGTGTTTTTCACAGTCTGCCCTTTGTTTTACAACTTTATGCACGGTATCTTTTGATTCTTCAGATTTCTAGAATCTAAAATACTTATGTAGATAAATCCATCATTATTTTCATTATTCCTGTCTCTGCTTTTTTACACAGAATGCCTTTCTACACGTGGGTATGAGGACGTATGGTGCTTTTCCAAGTTCTTGTTTTTCACTTTTCTTTTTTTACCTCTAACTCTGCAACTCATTAGGAATTTACATTGAAATACTGTTTGAGGTAGGAATTGAACTTATTCACCACTGATATTAACCTCGTTTCTACTCATTAATTAAACCTTTATTTCTGCACTTGTCTTTGAGACCATATTATCACAGGCTATTTTCTTTTGTGCAATAGATCCTGTTAGCAGTTTCCTGTTTCCGGACTCATTTCCGGGTGTTACTGATTCCGTGCCCTTGAATAAGTCAGTTCATTTCTTGATGTCGAATTCCATTATCTGCAAACAGAGTTAGACCTACTCGCAGATCATTTTAAAGGTCAGTGACAATTCGCATGAAATGCTTATCATGGTACGTGGGAAGCACTCAATGAGTAGAAGTTCCTATTTATTGTTTTTTATTGATCTATATTTCATCTTGTGCTAGTATGACAATGACAAACACATTCTCAAATTTGCCATGAGCTCTGACACATCAGCCATGGGAAAACTCTGACATATTTACTTACCACATAAGCTTAATTATCAACCGTCTACACCCAAAAGTCATAAATTTAACAAATACCTGAGCACCTACCATGTGCAAAACACTGAATTAGGCACTATAGGGAATACAAAGATACCTGAGAAACAGGAGTGCTGCTCAGCATTTTCCTAACCCCAGCTCACTTCCGTTATGCATGAAGTAAATTTCTCTATTCAATCAAATATTTATTAACACCTTCTCTGATCAGACTCAGTGCTAGGAGCTGAATGTAACCATAGAGTATTCTGTCCCAGACTCCCCATGCAAATCTGATCCTGTCTACATTAGATATGAACAAATAGCTCCCATCTGGGGAATTCATTGAGGCAATCTCTCTTCAATGTTCAACTCAAACACCTTCTCCTTCATGAAGTCTTCCATGATTTATCCACTAGAGTTTATTACCGTTTACTCAGAATTATCTTTTGTTCTTCTTTATTTCTTTTATAATAGTTCAAGCGGCATATTTTTCTGGCTCTCCAAAGTATTTGTAAAATATTTGATTAGGGCATTTCTGTCTCAATTTATTTGCATTTATTTGTGTGCCTCTGTGTCACTCACCCCTTTGTAGACTCGGTCCCAAATGTGAGAGCGGTAACTTCTTCATCTTTCTACACCTAGAAACCCACTACCCATTCAATAACGAGTATGTTCAGTTTCTTTCCTCATTTAGGATATGATAGTTGAATACACAAATCCCACTGCATCTCATATTCCGGTGACGTCTGTGTGTGTGTGCACAACATGCCATAACTGTGAAACCTCCTCACGGACATGGACAATTTCTTCTTCTGCTCCGCATGTCCCATAGCAACTGGCACAGTGTCTTGATCATCAAAAATCGTATTTATTGATTTAATTAATTAACACTTTACTCAGGGATATGTTTAACGGAGTGAATACAAGCTAGCCAGCCAGGTGTTTCAAAATCAATTTTGTTTACAGAACCCCAAAGCACTGATTTATGCACTCAATAAGTAATTTCGAACACATGCAAGAGACTGTGCCAGGCATGGGATGTGAAAGACAAACATTTCTTTAGTTCCTCCTGTGTACCCAATATTGGGCACTTCACGTGTTCTTTCCTGTTTTTCACAACTCTGAGACAAACATTATTATGAATCCCATTTCATCAGTTAAAAAACAAAAACAATAACAAAGCTTAAGAAACTTCCCTAAATAACAGAGCAAAGATATGATCTCAATTCATCCAAGGCTGAGCTATACCGCCTATGGGCATAGGTAAAGATTTATCACTGAAGAGATAAATAGTTTAATTTATAAACTTCATAAAGAAGAAACTTCATAAATAGCTCTCTCCTTTTAAGCATAAAATTTCACAAAGAATATTTTAAGTTTCAATATTAACACATTATTGCAGTAAGTTTCAAAATTAACAAATACATCCATTTCAACATTCTTTGGATTTAATGTGAAAAAACTATGAATAATGTAACTTCTTATAACTCACTACACTGTAGACTGTTAATACAAATATCTAGAAGCTGAAATGGAGAGTAATTATTAGGATGCATCTTCCATTAAACATAAGAAAACTGTATTTCACAGGTACAGTTCTATACATATCTAATCTACAGAAAATGTTTAATAAATGTTGACCTAATTAGTCGATATGAAAAAAGAACACAGCAGACTTCCTACAACATCTGAGTAAAGAGTACAGACTGTGCCAGATCGAAAACCTATTGAGAGTAAGTTTGGTCAACAAAATACTCTAAATACCAGATATGCACATTTATCTAACTCAAAGATCTGCATTCTCCTCACCCCAAAGGCAGAGAGACACGCTATGCTTAAGTAAAGTGTTAGCGTTGCCCTTTTATATTTTACAATTCTTTGACCCGAAAAGAACATTCCAAAGCAAACTCAGAATAAATATAGATCCAGTTCCTATCTGTTAGATGTGTCTACATCGAGCAGTTCCCTGCTTGTGCAAGGCAAAGCTAAAACATTCTGTTAATTTCGAAGTTCCAATGCAAAACAGATTCACGCAGCACTTTAGTGTTCCAGGTTATAGCTAATGGATAGCACTGGTATTTTCACAGGCATAAAAACAAACTGTTACAGTAGGCAGTTAGTTACAACAAAGGAAGGGAGCAAATGGAATCAGCCATTAAGCCTCATTAACTAGGAAGGGGCAGCTTCACAGACACCCCAGGGGAAAGCCATATTCTCCGCCAAAGGTATGTTAATCCCCAAGCAGGCAAAGAAGACCGGTTTTCCAATATCCTCAGTGAAAAACCAGCCCACTCACCTGGCTTACCGGTGGGGCTGGACAAACAGTAAAGGGGAAAGTCCTTTGCTGGACTGGGCGCATGCCCAGTAGATGCCAAGATGTCACAGGAGAGATAAGTGCCTGGGCAGCAGGAGCCAAAGTGATGACAATAATGGGGAGGAGTCTAGCCCAGGCAAATCTGGGGAAAGGTGGAACAGGGGCACGAAACCTTGGAAGATCCAGGAAAGGGATTGGATTGTTTGAAAGAAAACCTCCTCCCTCAACTCAAGGAAAGAGAGGAAAAGCTTCACAAAGACCCATCTCAGTAGCACCCCATACTCTCTCCCTTGAGCAGCCACCCAGGCCCAAGTGCAATGCTGGTTGCAGCTGGACGGGAACAGGGTCTAAGCTAGACTACTGAAGCCTCAGCTGCCAGGCTCATGGCACCGCAGCTCTGGGTCCCAGCCCTCCTCCTGAGCTTGGTGAGGACAAGTGTGGGCTTTCAGCCGGATGCTGGACTTCTGCAGTAAGATGGAGCTGAGCCACGGGTTGTGGGCAGGAATTGGGTATGGTGTACCTGGGGGTACACCTTTGTTTTTGCTCCTGTAAACCTTTCCACTGTGCTTCAAATCCCTCCTATTCATGTAACCCTGAAATGCTTTTCCTCAGATACTATGGAGGAATCCTACTTTCTCCACCAACAAAACAATTACAATTTCATGAAGCTAAGTAAAATGTATAGGAATAGGTTAATGGTTGTATTCACTAGTATTTGAAAAGAAAGAAATCAGAATCACTGAGCCTAAGAATTAATGGTACAAGGTCTCATATCCTTCAAAGTACTGGTTGAATGTTTTCTTTTTTTGTTTCTCATCTTAAAGAGGTCTTAATTATCATGTGGGATACCAGATTGTTTGAACAAAAAATATAAAACAGATTAGAAAAGGCTGAAATAGTAATTAAATTGAACTAATCCAAAATCAACACAATAGTTTAATGCCGTTAGTATTCCAGCTCCTTAAATGGTTTCAAAACCTAGCATAAAAGGATTACAGATTTCAAGGAAACTAAATTAATCACATAGCTGAAAAGTGAGCAGGAACAGGAAATGTTCCTAGTCTTATTGAACAAACGTGAGAATTGTATTTTCTATTGTTCTCAGTTTCTGAAGTTCAAAGGTTCCCTTGCTTGCTGGAAAAGTAAACTGGTTCAAAACTTGGCCCTAAGAGCTTATGAATTTGAACTTCTTTAAAAACTAACTAAAGGCCACTCTAAATGTACTTTTAAAAAAATGTGAACACTCCTCTGAGGTCAAACTGTTCTTCCAAACTTGTCCTTCTCTGGATGGTCAGGCCTTTCAACAAGAGTGGGACAGTCATCCCAAAGATTCTGCCTTGCTAGGTTATAGGCAATCGTTTTGCATTAAAAAGGCAATTTTCACCAGCAAAGGATGTAGAAAATGTAGCATCCCTATGGATGTACTTAGTGTCACAGAAAAGGGGTTTGAAGCATTCTGTTCAAAAAAAAAAAAATGTCATTTTTAAGAAGTACTCAAGTCTGGTAGCAGGCTCCTCAATCTGGTTTTATTTCATCAGTGGAGAAGCAAGACATGGTGTCAGATCCAGAAGGCACAAAAATGAAAAGAGATGGATCCTTCCCTCTAGGAGTTCCCATCAACCGTGGCCAAACAGGTTAACAACATAGTTCCACATACAGCAATAGCTTCCTATCATTCACCTTCCCCACCAAGAAAGCATTAGTATGCATTAACATTACAAAGACTAATCAAGTAAAAATTTACAGAGCTGTCAGAATGAACTACATTTTCAAAGGCTGGTTCAAAGGATGGTGTATATGGAAGTAAAATGTAGAAAGAGTCCTAAACTTGGGAAGAAGAAAAATACGTAAACAAAATTCAGCTACTAAGATATTTTCTCCCGCTGGGTCTCTCTGAATCTGGTATCACATCTGATGACCCAAACTTCATTCCCCCAAGCACTCCACCATCCTCTCATTCACTGTGGCTCTTGGCTGCCTTGTTGCTTTTTTTTTTTTTTTTAAGGTTCTGGCCTTTCATGAGTTTCTGGGTTTGTTGACCCGATTTGGCACTGGAGAACTCCCCAACTTTTCTGTCCAAACTTTCCTTCCTATCTTGCTCTAGAAAGTGTCTTCCGTTCCTCTCATGCCGTAATTCTCACTTATTCTCAAATTTTTTTCCCAATCCTCCATCACACTGACAGATGAGAACCCGCAACAAAGGGTTCAGAAATCTATCAGCCCACTCTTGAAAATGTTAAGTAATTTCTCTGACTGTCAAGGAAAGAAGAATATTGAGCTGGGTCTTTTCAGGACAGGCACTGCCTCCTGAGAGCACATTAAGGCTCTTTTGGAAACTACCTTAAATTTTTGTAGGTCACACAGTATAACACTAAATTGTATCCTGGGGGCATATACCTAGCACAGAGCGGCTTCCAAAGGAATTCATCTTATTCCTAGGGGATAGTCCCCCCTTCAAAAAAAAATAATGTTATTTAAAATGAAATAATTGGAGGATGACTTCACCGGTCCTTCATACGTAATTTGGAAGGAGAGCTGAGTGTTCAAAGGTTAGAAATGTTATACCATTGCTACCCCTCTCACAGGAACAACAGATGCTGAAAGAAATCACCATTCCGCAGAAACAGTTCATTTTAAAATAAATCAATTAGAAGACATTATGGAAGACAAATAAAAACATCGAGATATTTCTCATTTATATTCAAAGCTACGGATTAGGAGAACAACCCAATTACTCATCCAATCTGCCCATTTAAGCACCTGTCAACTAAAGGGATTAATATGCCTTCTGTTTATGGAATTAGGGGCAGCTCTGTCGCAGTCTTTGCCTGAGAGCCATTAACAAACACATTTTCTAAGTGCGTATTAACAATTCTTAGCTGTCACCACTGGAATGACCCTGATATAAGCTAATGAAAGCATTCAGATTTCACAGCTCCATGATTGTGCTTAGAAGGTAAGCCCCCCCCCCCCGCCCCGCCAAACAGAATCACTCCCCTCACCTTAAAAAAACAGTTATTGCAAATATGCAATTCATACAAACTAATTATTCCTATATTCTCACAGGGATTTTTTTTCTCCTTGAAGAGACAAATTAAAACAAGTGTAGCAAGGAAATGATTAAGACACAATGTGTAAAAATGGAGAGAGTTCCAGAATGTAGCATCTACATGTAGCCACATGTAGCATCTGCAAATGATTAGCGCTCTCAGATGGTAGCAACGCCTGCCTTGGCTCTGCTTTGGGTGTGAGGCCACAGAACAAAGGTATTTGACACTTTCCTGAGTCTATCCGAGGATAAGTAAGCCACTTGGGCAGTGATTTCCTTCCTTTGACAAGTGTTATAAGTAAATACACAGTAAGTGTGCTGTAGTGTGCATGTGAATTAAATTATTACAAACAATTTAATTCACATCACATAAGAATAGTCAATAATAAAAACAAGTCAGTTAAAAATTGACAAAACATTTGAATCGACACTTCATAAAGGAAGATGTATGAATGGCCAATAAACACATGAGAAAAAGCCCCTCGTCATTTGTCAACAAGTAAACGGAAATGAAAACTATAATGAGATTCTCTTCACTCCCGCTAGCCCAGCTGAAATGGCGGGCTGAGGTCAATGAGGACATGGAGCTACTGGAAATCTCATTCATAGCCGATGAGAAAGAAAAACGGTGAAACCATCTTGGCAACTTACTGTCTTTAAAAGCAACATGCACCTAACATATATCCGGTGATTCCACTCCTAGGTGTTACCAAAGAGGAAAAAAAACATGTAGCCACAAAAAGATCTATATAAAAACAAGCATTGCAAGTTCATTCATAAGAGCTCCCAAACTAGAAACAGCCCGAATGTTCACCAATAGTAGAATGGATACAGAAGTTGCATGGATACACCGAAACATCTCTCAGCAATGAAAAGGACTGAACTGCTAACACCCACAGCATCCTGGTAAATGTCAAAAATATGCAGGAAAGTGGCAAGACACAAACAAATACATATTCTATGATGCCATTCATCTGGAGTTCTGTAACAGGCAAAACTAATCTTTGGTCATGGAAATAAGAGTACTTTTTCCCTCCGGGAGACAGGGCACAAGGAACTTTCTGCAGTAATACAAATGTTCTATAGCTTAATTGCATTGTAAATACGTGAGTGTATATGTCTGGCAAAGGCATCCAACTGTGCACTTAACATTGTGTGTTTTATTGTATGTAAATGATGCCTCGATAAACAAATGCAGACCTAAGAATGACCAGTCACATTAACATTGACTCCTTCAAACCCCTCAATGATAATAACTAAAATTGATATAGTATGCACATGGGCCAGCTGTTCCAAGCAGTTTACACACATTATCGCACTTAATCCACCTAACAATCTAAAGAGGCAAACGCTCACGCCCCCATTGCACAGATGAGCATCTGAGCAGCTGAACAACTGACCCGAGGACTTACAGCTTACACACCCATCCGTGTGTTACGGAGAGAGCTAATAAGTGCAAATAAACACATATTTATATCAACTTGGAAGAGTCCTAAGTGGTTCAGAGAGTTTGATTCGATGAGCTCTTTGCTAGACAAGGTTACATAGTAAATTAAAACTCACTGAAGAGAGTTTCTGATTCGTGAATGGGTGTGCTGTGATCATTATAACAACAACAAAACACAAAAGCAAAAAACATATGAAACTGAGGAAAGATAGTTTCTACCAAGATTTATTGAGTATATTCGGGCACTTTCAGCCTGTAGAGGTAGCACAGATGAGTGTAGCTCTGGGAGAGTTATCAGTTTACTAAGGGACAGGTAGCGAGGGGAGCTGAGGCCTGATACATTTTGAATGTTGACTTGGATGATGAGAAAACAAAGAATGCTTATTAAGTCCATACTGACATCCAACTTGGAAGCTGAGAGGGTCAGACAGTTTCAAATGACCCCCGCAAGTTGGGGTTAAAGATAGAATGATGTTTAACGGTGACAAAGATAAGTCTTTTCCATTAGGGGAAGAAAAAGAAACAGGCTACAAAAGAAAAGGAAATTCTTTTGTTAATAGATTCCTGGTGAAAGGAGGGGGCGCAGCCTCTTCTTTACGCTCCCCGTTCCCAAACCACTGTAATTATTTTGGTGTCTTCCCTGTACTTGCTTAAAATAATGAAACATTTAACAATCAACATATTTTTAATTAGAGACACTCCGTTTCATATTCAAAGCATTTCATTACAGGTAGGTATGCTTGAAAAAAAATTTTTAGATTTTTAACTCTTTCTACTTTTTTAAAATTGCCTTCATTATCTTGTAAACTAACTCTCTGGGTCTGAAAACCAAGGACTCTGTTACTCAGGAGGAGGAAAGGAAAATGCAGAGAGAGAGAGAGAGAACATCAAGGTGAGAAACATGGATAGGCTACCTCCCTTACTCACCCTGACTGGGGATCCTGGAGATCAAACCTGCAACCTAGGTACGTGGTATGTGCCTTGACTGGGGATGGAACCGGCAACCCAGGTGTGTCCCCTGAGCAGGAATCGAAATGGCTACCTTTGGTGCAGGCCCCCACCAACTGACCCCCACCCCCACCGCCCTGCAGCCAGGGCAAATGCCCTGAAATCTTGATGGAGTATAATGCCAGGCCATTTTATCCAGACGCGCGCACACACACACCACAACATAGTTTCCTGCTCCCAAGTTTGTCAGAGAATGATGCTCCTCTCCAAATCCCCAAACCACAAAGCCCTGCACCATTGGGGGGATTTTCCTTCTGCCCCCAGCCTCAGTGCCTCTTCTCTTGTCGCTCCCTCCGGCCTTGGCTTTCCCTCAGCGTCCTCATCCTGATATGCTCCTGCTACGGGGTCTCTAATTACAGCCATTACCAACTCCCCACTTCCTTGTCAGCTATAATAGGTTCCCATTATCAGCCCTCTAATTATATCCACTACCCACTTCCTTCCACACTAACCAATTAATTAATTAATTAATCAGTTAACAAATATCGAGTTAATACCTATCAAGGTGCATTACTAGACACTGTGGGGGATAAAAATTGGTGTAAGACACTCTTCTCTAAATCCAAGAAATGTTCAGTCTATTTAGAGAGTCAGGGGTATGAGTGTGTAAGTGCGTGAGTGTGTTTGAGTGTGTGTATGTATCTGTGAGATTTCAGCACCACCAAATCAAAGGGAGCAGTTCCAGCGTGCCCAGATGAGTGGAAGTGCCCCCCACTGAAGAGGTGGAGGACTTGAGTCTCCCGCCTGGAGGAAGAGCAGAGTTCCAACTCGTGGTGAGTTATGTGAGCAAGACGCAGAGGTGGGCACGGTAAGCCCACTGCCCTTGAAAACTAAGCCTGAGTCTGGAGTGGAGGTCACGGGGCTGCAGCAGTCAGTTGGGCCGGACTACTGAGGAAAGACCTAAAATAGCAAGGTGTAGGGTTTTTACTTATTCTGTGGGCACATGGAGTCCATGGCTTGGCTCTATCTTGCAGCCCCAACAGTACACGCACAGCAAGCTTATTAAACTTGGCTGTCCCATTTCGAAGTCAGAAGCCTGTGGGAAGAGGGATGGCAATACTGGTGACGCCAGCCAGAGGCATGGGTGACTCCTGAGCTACCTCCAGGCTGATGATCAACGTGTCATCTTCTGTAATGGGTATAAGTCTGACTCTGGCTAAACACAAAAATATTTTCTTGGTACCAGTACAATGCAACTTCGGGCATACCCTCACTTCCACAAATAAACAGTGCAAGGAATATTTATATAAACCCAGGACCTCTTTCAGTGCATCTTATGTGAATCTCAGGGGAAAGTTCATAAGGCACAGAGGCAAAAGAATGTAGTGTGAAGGTGGCTGTGTTTTTTCATCTGTAAAATAAAAGGGTTAGAAGAGATTAACTTGGACAAGTCTTTGAGTCTCAAGTGCGGTTTTATCTCTGTAATCTCACTCCTGTTTTAAATTTGTTAATAATTAAAACTTATTAACAGTCCTCTAAAAACTTTAAAAATAGCTTTTATTCGTAATTAAAAATTGAATTTAAGATATACTGTAATAGTAATGTGGCCAAAATGGGTCAAAGTTAGACAGGTATTCAGAAATTGGAGTAGATGTGTGTATTAGTGATCTATGGCCATGTAATAAATTAGCACAAATCTGATAACAAATGTGCCTTAAAACAACACATTCATTTATTTATCTTACAACGTTTGCCAAACCCTACTGGCTAGAAGCAAGGCACATCTCCACCCACTGCTCCAGGGTGGTGGCTTGGACAAGGCCAGGACTCACTGGGGGCATCACCTCAGGGCAGGGGTGTCAAATTCATTTTCACCGGGGGCCACATTAGCCTCATGGTTACCTTTAAAGAGCCAAAATAATTTTAGGGCTGTATAAATGTAACTACTCCTTAACTGTTAAGGAGTTGAAATTACCTCGGGCCCTTTGGAAGGCAACTGTGAGGCTGATGTGGCCCCCCCGTGAAAATGAGTTTGACACTCCTGCCTGCGGGTGTGTTTCCCAAATGTGAAACGCAAAGCGCCTGTGCTACTACACAAACCTAACTTCCTTCAGTCATGGATTGTTCTACATTTCAAATGGATGGTTAGGAACCGGAAGGACACTGTTGGAAACCTTTCTTACAATAGCAGCTGCGGCAACGGCAAGAGTAGAAGGGCCATGCTCAGCACTTCCGCTTCGCGAGCACTGTGCCCAGCAGTACCACACTGAACAGTCACAATAGCTCTGGGAGGTTGGATTGTTGCTCTGAACTCCAGTAAGAAAAGGGAGGCAAAGGCAGGTTCAGTGGCTCACACAAGGTCGCACCCCTAGAAAGAAGGAGTCCCTGCTTAAAACACATGCATTCAGCTTCCTAAACAAATGCAAATGGATGCCTCATAGCTTCGTAACTCTAATAACTCAATCACACAGCAGAAAATGATGGGCTTGAGCATTAGGTGTTTCATCTGTGAAACAGGGAAGGCAGTGATATCCGGTCTAGAAGTTTCCTAAGGTCATTGTAAAGATAAAATGATAATAAAATGCATAAAGCACTTTACCCCAAAGCTGACACTTGGTAAATGCTTAAAAAGTAGCATCCTTGCTGCTCTGTTTAAGCTGTCTGTGAACTCTAAAGTATTATACATATTAAAGTACAGACAAGGATGCTAAGTTTAATAATTTTTTATGTTTTATTTGTTTGTTTTTATTAGCAGGAAATGTTCAGTATTCTTTAGTAATCAGCCCACTACTTTTCTATGATTAAAAGGCCCTCGAGGAATAAAAAGGAATAAATACTCCATCTATCTTTCTGTAAGAGAAGCAATAAAACTCTCTTCTCTGCAAATAACTTGAAAGTAAAAGACTGTTTAACAATTTGTGTTGCGGGGGCAAAGAAGTGGACTGCTTATACGCTTGATAAAAATGTTCAATGCAGCCTTTGTGAAAATGTAAAGTATTAAGATAGACAAAAATGGGTCAGCCAAAAGAATGAGCGGATCAGAGGAGAAAAAGACAAGCTATTCAGAAATATTTAATAATATGGTAATAACAGTACAGGACATTATAAAAGGAAGTCATCCTTAATAAGTCTACAACATGCTTTAAAATTAGATACCTATATTAGAAATCAGCTAGTCTAAAGAGGCAGATATTTCTGAGACCAGTGATAACTGCAGAAATCTCCTTGAATTCTTTGACTTTTCCTTTACCATACATTTGTTTTTTTCATTTTTAATTGTTCCTATTTGAGTTAATGTTGACCTACCATAGGGGATACTCACAGATAGGACACCCACTGCCCTTGCCCAAGGGACAGAGGCAGGAGGGACAAAGGCAGTGCTGTGCTGGTAAATGTTTAACAGTGGATCTTTGGTGGAGGACACGGGTATCAAGTTCCATGGTCGGTTTCAAGCTACAAGTAGGATATCACTGAGCAGAAGACAGGAAAAGGGTGGCTCTGGTATATGATATGTCCCCAGTGGAAAGATCAAAAGGCAGTCTTCAAGAAAACAATAAAATTCAGTTTAATGGAGCGTAACCTATTCATCTACATGTTGAGGGATTGGAATTTCCAACCTGGGCTGAGCAGAATTAATTTGGGAAGACTTCAAAAGGGAGTATAGGATTTTCTGAAAGGAAGGACTGGAAAGAAAGTACCGTAATTATGCACTATATAGATTTTTTCTATAAATGTTCTTTCCTAATTAACCACAGAGGTATGTGTCATTCTACCCCGCCCCCCATTTCACCCATACGAAATCAGAGGTTCCGGCAAATGTCCTTACAGCTAGCAAGTAGCAAAGCCTTCCAGCCTTGTGTCCCTTCCATGTCTCTTTCCCACTTTTTCTCCTTCCTTCTCCCCCCGCCCCCCTGCTCCTATCTGGTATGGTCCTCATGTACTAAATACTTATTTAGTGTTTACTATGCCCAAGGCAGCGTGCCTGAAGTCAAGTCTTAAAGTAAATAAGTAAATATTTTTAACATGCTGTCTTCAAGAAGTCAACACTACTGAGATGGGGAGAAGGCAGAGGTCAAGACAAACAATATATATAGTTTTAATGAGATAAATACAGTAATAGTGATGTGAACAGAAATACTGGGGTAGAACACATGAGGTGCAGGTGACTACCCAAGTCCGTGTTCAAAGTCTGGTCCCTGGATGCTTTTTGTTAATGCATCACTAATGGCAGTTTGACCTGCTGGGAGGAGAGAATCACACGGGACACAAAAGAGGAAGACAGAAAGCATTCCTATTATAACATCACACTTGGCACTAGACCACCTATTTAGGATTAAGACTAGTGTATAGTCTGCTATTAAACATAAATCTGAGTTCACTAGTTTTTTAAATAAAAACATTTGCTCGACATCACAGGGAGGCTGTAACACTAATCAACAACCTCTTGTTGTTCTCCAGAACTATGTATTACAACAAAATTTACACTAGTGTTATCACAAAAACATAATTTATCTTTTAACTCAGATGCTAAAAAAAGGAATAAAATCTCTTCAACATGCTCTGGAGCAAACCAAGATCTTCTAAGTAACGTAAGTGTGTTAGCCAAAAGCTTTCCTTTTGATAAGACCACAAAATAATAAATGAGCACATGAAGATTTAAAATTAAAGATCCTGGTGTGAATAGGGAAAAGGCAATGATACTTTAATATTTTGGCCACATTCACCATTTAATATTTCCTACAGTTAATAAAATAAAATACTAAAGTATATCCATTAGTTTTCGCATGGCATATAAAAATGTTTCTTATATTACCATTTTCTCACCTTTGTGTATATTTTGTATTTAAAAGATCTAAGTCTCACTTTGTACAAAAATGAGTTTGAATTTGCAGGATTCTAATACTATCCAGTATCATAGTACTGGAAAATGTACCACAAGGCAGGAAAAATTCAAGTAATAGGATAATACCCCAAGCCCTTTATTTAAAGATTATTGGCAAAAGCTACATTCATGCCTTTCTTTATGTTCTTCACAATGAGAATTATACCATTTTATACAAACCATTTTTCTACCAGATACGCAACATGTTACCTCTACAGTTAATGTATCCAAATTTAGGTGTAACTTTACAAAATTGACATCACACTGATTTAAAACTGCAACTACAGAAGGCAGAAAAGCCCCTACCTCATCAGGAGTCAAAATGAAAGCAGACAGGAGTTCAAAAAGCAAGTGAGTCTTTTTTTAATATTTGTTTTTATTTATTGTTGTTTGCTTATAGTTGTCCTGCTTTTTCCCCCATTATTCACCCCTACCCACCCCCCAACTCCCACAGTCCACCCTCCCCATTGTCCATGCCCCAGCGTCCTCTATTCGTGTCATTTTCCTTGTCCCTTCCCCTTCTTTCCCCGTTATCTCCCTCCTCCCCCGCTCTGGTCACTGTCAGTTTGTTCTTTATTTCCATGTCTCTGGTTCTATTTTGTTCATTTGTTTGTTTTGTTGATTAGGTTCCACTTATAGGTGAGATCACATGGTATTTGTCTTTCACTACCAGGCTTATTTCACTTAGCATAATGCTCTCCAGTTCCATCCATGCTGTCATGAAGGGTAGGAGTTCCTTCTTTCTTTCTGCTGTGTAGTATTCCATTGCGTTAATGTCTTAATCTCTTGCTAGAGCCTGAAAAAAGTGGCTCTACCCATTTATCCCACCACCTGTTAGAGCCCTAAATACTGCTGACCTCCTGATTACCAGTTGTGGCCCTTCCGTTCAGGAACAACAGGAATACTGGTGATTCTATCTCTAACTACAGTACTCTCTCAGTCGGCATTAGGACTCCCAGAAGAGCTACGAAGAAGTCCAAGCAGTAAAGCAGCCACAGCTGCCGTCAGACATCTGGTTTACCCTGCCTCCCCAGTGCAGGCAGTAGAAAAGAGGAAGCTAAGATGGCACAGAGGTTACGATCTGCAAAGACACATTGAGAATTTGGGAGGAAAAACATATTTGAGTTTTTCTACATCTGCCTAATCATTTAAAATTGATACCTTATAAAAAAATTCACAGGACATATGACTAAGACCATTCCTTCCCCACAATTGCTTTCCTCATTGAACACTTTTCTTGTTTCAAAAGGTGGAAACAATTACCAGCATCTGGGATGCCAATCTACTGAGCTTATCTACTAAGAGGACGTCTTGGTGTCTTTAAGCTCTGACTGGCTCATTTTCCTCACCCCACCCCTAAAATTGTATTTTTAACTCAGAGGTTCATGACTAATATTTTATAAGGGATGACAGGAGATTTAATTCTTACTGTCTCTATATAACCTCATCTTCTTGTCACAGGTTCTGCAGGCTGAACTCTTCTTTACAAAAAAGTAACTTTGCATATTCACTATCATACTAAAAGTAGCCACACATTTTAAATTCTTAAGTGCTTAGCTCTTCCTTCTTTAAAAAGTGGAATTATCAAGAATTTTACTGGCAAGCAATCAACCTTTTTTTAGCCAAAAATGTACTTGTCTATGAGCATTATTTCAAAAGTTATAGCATCGGTATGAAGGTAATAATTATTAAGAAAAATTCAGCCTCTAAAATGAAAGGGAAGAGATTTAACTTTATTTAAACCATTCACTTCTCACATGTTTATAAATTTTATACTAAATCTTCACATACTTAGTAGTTTCCTGGATGATTACAGTAGCCTCCTATCTGGGATTTTCCTAGGTCAAACCTTGGGCTACTCCTGCCCCTTTACAATCAATTCTCCACACTGGAAGCTGAGTGACTCTTTACAACCCAAATATGCTTAAGTAATTTCCATGCTTAAAACCTCTGAATGAGTTCCTCACATACTTTAGATACTAGCCCTTAACTGGAAGTACCATTTGCAGATATCTTCTCCCATTCAGGTTGGAGGAAGGTAAAGTGGGAAAGAGGATCAAATATATGGTAAGAGAAGGAAACTAGACTTCAGGTGGTAAGCACACAATACAGTATATATATATATATTTATATATATATATATATATTTGTCAAATTATAATCTTGCCCACAAAAACTTGCATAATGTTAATAACCAATGTTACCCCCATAAATGTAATAAAAAAATAAAAAATATATAAAACCCCCTAATGTCCTTCTACTGCTTGTAGGGTGATAAACACCACCACCACCATTAGGGTTTACAACCCTCAGGGTTTGCTTCCTCCCATATCTCCAGCCTCTTTCTCTACCAATCTCCCCTGTACTTATTCCTCTTTGGCCACAGCAGTTAATTTCCTCAAATATGTCATGTTCCATTCTGCCACAGGGCCTTTGTGCAGGCTACACACCCATTTGGTAGATTCAAAATTCTCTCCTACCCCCATTCCAAATTCATGCACCAACTTGGTTTACAGTAACTCTTTGGTTTTCAAATCACGTGTCACTTCTTCAGCATTCCATCACTTCCTCCAAACCCATCCTCTAGGTAGGGGGTCTTTGCTATACAGGCTTTCACAGAATTGGATTCTTCTCCTTCATGTCCTATTTGTTTCATTATCATGGCTAATTGTTAAGAGTCCACCCCTGTTATGGATTAGCACAGCATCTTCATCCTCTCCTGGCTCATCATTGCATCCCTATCATTTGACCATCATGCCTGGCAAAGAGGAGATGTTCAATAATAATTTACTGAATGGATTAACCCATCAGTCCTTTCTGGTGTGGTTGACCCAGGTCAAAGTATGTGATAATAGTAGAGCCCCAATGGAACTTTGTAAGGCAGGCAGCCTGTTAAGTATGGATCAGAGTAAATTGTTTACACCACATACAACTGCTTAATGAAGTACTTTTTCTGTGTGGGTAGTAATTCTTCCTAAGTAGAGAGTGTGAATAAAATGTCAGAAAGTATGTGATGAAGGGAAAGAAATGGACAAAGTTGGAAAAGCAATTGCTGCAACAGACAGTGAGTGGGTCTGATCAAGTCAAGCTGCAAATATATTGTAATACATCTTCGCATTTGTGCAACATAGTTCAAACTATAGATCCTTTCACTCTTTCTTTACTCTTTCCTCTCAACAGTCAGGTGAGGTGGGCAGGGTAGGTATTATTAACATGTATTTTATAAATAATTAAATGATCTTAAGAAATGATGTCTCCAAGAGAGAAAAAACTAGGGCTTGAATCAAGTCTTCACTGCCTGATTCCCTTCTCTTCCCATACACTACACTAACTCACAAGGGTGCCTTGTTACCGAATCTCAAAAAATGTAAAACCACTTATTTTCCAAAAGGAGTTTTACTCTATTTCCTCACTAAGACTGTGGGAAAGAAATTCTGTCCCCTCGTGAACCATTAAACTGAAGGGGGAAGAGAAGCTATAGATGCAAATCATTTATTCACCTGGCCTTCTGCCTAACCTTTATAATTAATTCTCATTATTCATAGTAGTTATGTTCTGTAAAGTCAGTGCAAACACTTACACTGCAAGTATTGAATCACTGCTCCTAGGAGACATACAGGGTTAACTTCCTATGAGCCTCTGGGCACAACATTTTCATCGACTAATCAATACATAACTTTGTTTATGTGTATTTCTGTTTAAACACACTTCACACACACACACACACAATCTTGATTCATTAACACTGACTTCACAGCCAACAGCACTCTATAACTGATGGCTGAACGAAGTTTATTTAATGTGCATTTTCTCCATAAATCACATCACAGCCTTCTTGGACTGAGAGACAGTAGATAGCCATTCAGCATGCTGTTTGGTAGCCATTTGTTAAATTTTTCAATTACAGTTGACATTCAATATGATTTTATATTAGTTTAAGGTGTACAGCACAGTGGTTGGACAATCAGAGATACTTTACAAGGTGTTCCCCACAATAAATCTAGTAGCCACCCAGTACCATACGTAGTTATTTCACTGTTACCGACTATATTCCTTGTGCTGTACTTTACAACCCTATGCCTATTTTTAACTACCAATTTGTACTTCCTAATCCCTTCACCTTTTTCACCCAGCCCACCCATTCTTCTCTCATCAGTCAACCCTCAGTTTCTTCTCTGTACCTGTTTCTGTTCGTTAGTTCATTGATTCTTTTCATTAGATTCCACACGTAAGTGAAATCATATGGTATCTGTCTTTCTCTGACTGACTTATTTCACTTAGCATAATGCCCTCTAGGCCCATCTATGTTATTATTGCAAATGGTAAGATTCTGTTCTTCTTTAAGGTTAAGTAATATTCCATCATACATATGTACTGCATCTTCTTTTTCCATTTGTCTATTGATGGCTACTTGGGTTGCTTTCATATTTTTGCTATTGTAAATAACACTAAAACGAACATAGGGGTAAAAATATCTCCTTGAATTAATGTTTTGGATTTATTCAGATATAAATCCAGAGACAGAATTGCTGGATCATAGTGTAGTTCTGTTTTTAGTTTTTTTGAGGAGCCCCTACACTGTTTTCCACAGCAGCTGTACCATTTTGCAATAGGGAGCCGTTTTAAACAAGCAAATCACCAACAAAATGCACAAAAATGTGAAAATACGGCACTAAGTAGACTCCTAAAAGGACATTTGTTTGTAGCTCAGGAGCTGAAATAAGAAGATGGAGTGTCGCCTTGTTTAACAAGAAGGAAACGTGCACCAAGGGCAACTCAAATTTTTTGCCACTGTGCATGTCGTGAATGATCATGAAAGCATTGCAAATATTTATTTAGAGCTTTCAAATAAATTCTAGCAAGTAGGAGAATAAAGAATCCATAAATCGTGAAGATCAACTGCATTTGAGCTCCTCAAAGTGCAAAGTGATGGGGATACATAGGAAAAAAATAGGTGTCTGAACTTATCCATATTGAGAGTAAAGAGTAACAAATAACGCCATTTTTCAACTGAGCACAGAGGAAGAAGTACATCTCGAAGATGAGCGCATTCATTAGACTCCTGGGTGGGAATGAGGAAGCGGGAATCGGAGAGGAAGCCGTAAAGATCCCATGAGCAGAGACGTGGTGTGGCTGGGCTTGAGTATAGGGATCAGGTTAGGGGAAAAGGTGGACCATGGGGTCAAGGAAGCAAAGAATGTTGTGAGTAGGTGCCGTGGAGCTGGAACTTGACCCTCTAGTGATGGGGAAAAAACAGGTTTTAAGCTGTGAAGTAATTGAAACTTTAGAAAAACAACCTGGTGCCATTAAAGAAGCTGACCAGCACGAGGTTAGGGGCAGAGTAAGAGGCTGTTGTAAAGCTCAGCCTAGAGGGGATGCAGCCTGAATCAGAGCAGCTGCGAGGAAAGGGTAGAGAGGGGGCCATGTTGGCATATAACGCTTAAGAGGAGAGAACCAACGAAAGGAGAGAACCAATTAAGGGGATGTGAGGGTTGGGTGACAGATCGAGTAGGTAGGTGAGAGAAAGCGAAGAGTCTGTTGAAGACTGGGAGGATGGTCTAAGCATATTGCCTGGTACCTTTAATGATCTACAAAATTCTTATTGATTTATTTTTGATAGTGATTTTATTGTATTTTTCCATTACCATTTATCCTTCTTATAACCTCTTCCACCTCCACCCACCCCTCACACCCCCAACTATAACCACACTGTTGTCCACGTCCGTGAGTCCTTTTTATTTGTTGCTTGACCCCTCCACCCCGTCAATCCTCCCCAGAGCTGTCAGCCTGCTCTCTATCTACGAATCTGTCTCTATTTTGCTTATCAGCTCAGTTTGTTTATCGGATTCGACATATGAGTAAAATCATGTGGTACTTGTCTTTCTCTGACTGGCTTATTTCACTTACGTAATGCCCTCCAGGTCCATCCGTGCTGTGATAGTTTTACCATATGTGAGCACTTATATGCAGATTTTGAGCATATGGAGAAGATGATTCAATTCATGCTTACTGGACGGACTTAAATATCCCATGCAATATTTCAGGTGATACTAAATGTAGGATAACTTAAATAAAAGTCCTTATTCTGTATCACTATGAAAGACATTTTC
This sequence comes from Anoura caudifer, assembly GCA_004027475.1. Classification (NCBI taxonomy): domain Eukaryota; kingdom Metazoa; phylum Chordata; class Mammalia; order Chiroptera; family Phyllostomidae; genus Anoura; species Anoura caudifer. The sequence goes on along the minus strand of PVKU01001327.1, from coordinate 63,276 downwards.
AAGTTTCACTGAAATTAAAATGGCAATGAAGAATAGTTTCAGCCATGAGGAGATCCTGTCATCAATGCAACAAAAAAGAGTAGAAATCAAGAAATCTCAAGCCAAGTCCAAAAGGGACAGTTTGGTGTCTGGTAGCCTCTTATTTGCCTCCTTCCTGAGCTGGTTCTCAGCAAACATAAAATTATTTAAAATGTTCTGTTTTTCTCCTGATATGTGGAAAGAGTAATGGTGTAGAAGATAGAAAATCAGAGTTCATATTTTAATTCTGTCAATGTTAAAACATTGGCCAAGTCCCTGTAGCTACCTAGTTCTTGGTTTCATCATCTATAAAATAAAGGGTTTCAGTTAGATGGTTTTTAAGATCCCTTCCATTTTTAATAGTTTTTGATCCACCATAATAATTAAAATCTTAAACATTACCTACTGATATTATATACTCATGGTCTCATACATAGTGTTTTTTGGAGAGAAATGTGCGTTTAAGAGACCTGAATTCACTAATTACCTCACTAGGTAAATGCCTGAATAATTTTTTTTATAATGGATATATCCTCTATATCAATGTGTTCCATAAAGAGAAAAAAATTCTATATATTTCCCCTGGGAGAGGATTTTAAAATAATTAACAATTATTTATATCAATTTGGTATACATGTCCATGTCTAACCTAACCATTTATTGAATATTTAACAAAGCCCTAAGATTCCCGCAAAGCTTTCCCAGCTATGTTAGGTTAAGGATGAGGGCAATGATGAAAAGTTTCAGGAACTTTCCAAAAAGTCTAGGATGAATGACATGTTCTCCTTTCCCACTGTCAGAAATTTTAGCTATGATTACATTTTTCATGAGCTCTAAGCCGATGGGCCCATTCTAATTTAAAGGTTTGTTTACACAACCTGTTGTGTTAGCAGAGGCTTTTGAAATCATTTTTAGTTCATTATTCCTCATAACCACCAACTCATTTAATAAATAAATATTGTCTTATCATACGCATGAAGAATATATTTATTAGGCATAAATGCAATGACGATCCTTCAAAAATTATACAACATGCCATCCCCGTGAATACTGAACTCATTATAATCTACGGATTCACAGCTTCTAGGCCTATGTCCAACTTATTACTCAACTAACCCAACATGGCTATTTTGGTTCATTCTGGATATATATAGAATTATTTCACACTTGCTCTGTGATTAAGCACCCTAAATGCAAATTAACACACACTAATTTAGATGTGACCGAAAGTGCATAATTACATATCTAGAGCTTTATTTTTTAGCAAAAAAATACGCAGAGGAAATGATGGCAGTCAAGACAGACCAGAGGGTAGTTGACAGTTTCAAGGCCATCAGAGTTGGGCAAATGGTTGTTTTATAACAGAATTATCGGTAAATGCACTGCTGGGGGCTCTGGGGCTCTAAGACTCAAAGGCCAAGGCGACACCAGATGGCCAGCAATCTATAGACCTGGCACGATCACCTGCAAACGGCCCCTAACGCACGAAGTTAGAGAACAGACAGGTTTGATGGACCTCCCTGCTCAAAGCCTCAAGTGCAGCTTCTGTGCACTTATGGGCCCAAAATAAATCGATAAATAAATGACTAAACAAACAAGCAAACAGCGGCACACAAAAGCTCTACTTTTAGTGATCGATTGAGTCTGCATGGCGCAGACAATATTTGGGGCCTTGGAGTAACAGGAGTGCTCCAGTTGGCCCGTGGCTATAAGCATGACCCCGCCCATATAGAACAATAACGCAGAATGCAAGATTTAAGAAACCTTGATAAAAACACCAGCTTCCCCCACTGAATTCTGTTTCACATGGATTTTGGCTCTACTATAATTATCTGCCTTCCAAGTCATCTTTGTGATTTCCAAGAGAAAATGTTTTAACCAACATGCACAGACGGATGATAAATAGCACCATGAGATGAATGATTTCTGTAGAGAAAAGCATGATGGTTTGACCATCTAAGCTTATACGCAGAAAAAGGGTTTAAATGATTAATTTTGCAAATGTGTATTATTTGCTTTGAATTTCATCCATGGTTAATTCAAAAGTCTGAATCACAATGCACTCCTATTATCTATGCACAGTGTGTTCAAGTTTATACTCAGGAAACACAAACTGACCATGGACTTGGATAAACATAATAAGGATGATCTAAAAGGATGATTCTTCAAAAGTCACATAATTTATTCCAAAGCTATACATTAGTGTATTATCTATGTCACAGCTTTGTTCAATGCAGAAGACTGCCAACAATTATGTCAAAAATTCAAAAGGCTTGCCCTGGCTGCTGTGGCTCATTGGCTTGAGCACCGGACTGTGAACCAAAGAGTCGTGGGTTCGATTACCAGTCAGGGTCCATGCCTGGGTTGTGAGCCAGGTCCCCAACATGGGGCGTGCAAGAGGCAACCACACATTAATGTTTCTCTCCCTCTCTTTCTCCTTCCCTTCCCCTCTCTGTAAAAATAAATAAATATTTTTTTAAAAAAATCAAAAGGCTTTAAAGTCAAAAGGCTCTAAAGTAAAAAAGGCATTACAAAAACTTACTCAACTACTCACTGTTTCTTAAGCACTTGCCTTCAGTCTACCACAGTGCTTAGTACTATAACACAAGGGAAAAATGGTGGACATCATATATCTGCCTTAAGGGAACTTATAGTCTTATTGGATAAAAAAATTTGCGTACTCTTAAAAAAAACTACAGCATCTTACAAGGCTGAACATTGTAATCAAAACAGGCTATAGTTTATAGGCTGTATTGCTACAGAAATTCAGGAACGGCAGACTGGCATAAGCGGAGTTAATCACACAAGGTTCCTTGGGGGCTGCCCCGGATGAAGAATCTTCTGCTTCTTTCATGCACCCAAATCACCTGGCACAGAGCAGGGTCATATAACAATTTCCTGAGTATAACTGAAGGGAATATAAGGTGTGCAGTAACAAAATGGAAGTGAGAGAACATTCGAGCCAAGAGAACAACTTGAAAAAAGAAGAAAAGTCATACATCCATATCATCTATATAGTAATTTTGCTAAAATGTTTAACTAGAACATAACTGTGAGGAAACCATCAGACAAATCCAAATAGAGGGACATTCTACAAAATGTTAGATGCATGCTTTTCAAACGTATCAGTGTCGCAAAAGACAAAACACCGTGCAAAAGTGTTCTAGGTCAAAGGATGCAGAAGAGACATAACTACCCAATGCAATGCAATTCCTCAGTTAGAGCCTGGAGAGGGGAAAACAGCTGCACAGGTAGCCTCCCCTACCCCACCCCCAAGAATTAGAGATGTGAATATACACTGAATCTTAGGTAATAATATTAAATGAGTGCGGAATTCACGGATATGATCACATTTGTGTAGGAGAACATCCTTATTTTGAACACATGCAGCTGAAATATTTAGTGGTGATGCATCATGTCTGCAACTTAGTCTCCAACGGTTCAGGGGGAAATAAATCTATAAATAAACATGCACCCACGAAGGCTGAGATAAAGCAAATGTGGCTTTGGTGAGTCTCAGTGAAATAAATAGATGTGGGAAGTTAAATAATGAGTCAGATGGGACTAGATTAGGTGGATGGATGGAACAGGGAAGTGATAAGACCAGGGCTAAGATCTGTGAATAGGGAAAGCATGAACAACTGATGGAGATCTTTGAATTATAAAATGAGGAACTCGGCCTTGACGTGGAGAAATGATAGGGGCACAGAATACACAATAGTCATTGGCTTTAAAGTAAAACCACGACTTTACACATCAGGCAAATAAACATGACAGTATTTGACAGCACTAGAAAAAGGAATGATTTGAAGGCCAATTAGAAGAGTATCTCATAATAACCAAAGAAACGCAGTGAAAACTTGGGCTCCGCAGAAGCAGAAAAATGCAAAGGCAAGCAGACACCTGAGAATCAGTAAGAAATACAGGTGTGGATGGGTCGCTCACATGGATGATGAATTCCTCCTTGATCGTTCTCTCACCAGCCTCCCCCAAATCCAGGGCAGACATCCCTGGTACTCCTGATTGCACTACAATATTACCACAGCACAAACCCACTCTGGCTGGGATCAGGAATCAAAGCCTCAGCCACAAGTTACATTCAATAAACAGCAAGTTTCAGGAGACCAGGTCTGTTTCAGGAGAACAAGGACCAGGTCTGTCTGGCTCAACACCAATGCCCAGCATCCACACAAGAATCAAAAGGAAAGAACAAACAGGGGTCAAAGGAGAGCAGGAGGCAGGACATGCCCACGGGATTCCCAGCATGGGGGTTTGGAGAAACGGACAACCCGGGAGGAGAGCTCACTCAGCGTGAAGCCACGGCGCTCCGTGTCATTTCAAGGGTGAGAGTGTGTCTGCAGCTTGGAGAAGCCCCAAGTTGTATCAGGAGCTGTCTGCAACCAAAGTTTGCTTCCCAGTTTGGTTTTGGTGTGTCTTTGTTTAAAATACAGTAGCTGTACCTACTCACATAATTAGTTTGCATGATTTCCTGTCAAATCAATGTTGTTGTTTTTTTCCCACAAATCCATCATGTTGCCTTGTCCTTGAGGCCTTTGGTCAATTTGTGTCACTATAAAGCAACTATTCAGGGTTTTTCTCCTAGGGGCTTTTTTTAATCTTTTCTACATAACTTATTCCTGGTCATTTCTTTTCTTATTACCTAATTCATTTTTGTTTAAATTTCAATTCCTTTACAACCAAATCATGTTAGAATTTTTGGTGTATTTTAAACCACTTTAAAAAGCCATCTTAGAGTCAATGGTTCAAAGCAAGTTCCCAATGCTTTATCTTTTGATTACACAAAACAAGATTTAAACTTAACTAGAATCTCAGCTTGAAAGTAAGTAGACGGAATCGCTTTGTCCCTCCCCCGCTCTAGCCATTGTTTTATAAAGGTTAGAGGTTGTTGGAAGGGTGCTGTACACATTGGCATCTTAGGGGACTTCTGGGATGCAAGGTGTTGAGAACTGAAAGCCTCCTCTCTGATGGTCAACGTTACCAAACCCAGCCAAGTCAGCCCACACTCAGGTCAAGTTGGAGAAGCCTGAGATCAAATTCACCCTAAGGCAGAGAGGTTAGGCCTAGCCTCCAGCTAGGCTTAACCCCAGGTTAGGGGAAGGATATCCCCACCAGTGGCCATGGCCATGACAGCAGACAGGATGGCCGAGCAAACACAAAAGCTCTCGTTGGCAAAGGGAGCAACGTTCCCCACTTCTTGGACTTAGAAGAGGAAGAAGTGGCCTTTGGTTTTCAGTAACCACGCCCTTCAGTCCCAGCTATAACATAGAAGGAGTTCCTGGAAAGGGACAAAATTAAACTTACTGCTAGTAAGGTGTGAGCTCAGAGGTATTATCTTTCAAATATTGAAATGCATAGAAAATTATTTGTGGTCGCAGGCTGAAAGACTAAAGACACCTCACTGTAACTACCAAATAAGGTTGTGTTAATAGATCCCACTTGGCTTAGTCAGAGGCCCCTTTGAAAATACAACTTCAGGTCTGAAGTAGCCTCCACCTTTCCTGGTTCTCTTGTCCCTCTGGTATCTCAAAGAGTTGTCAAGAGTTGCCTCCCGCACGCTCCGAGAGCCTCCGGGAGCTGTCTCAGGGCCGCTCCCGCACGGGAATGAGTTACCGTCTTCCCCACTTGGGTACCTCTTCTCAGGCTCATCTGGGGTTCTACGTACCTTAAGAGGCCTGAGGCCCTACCAGGCGTGGCCTTCATCTGGTGATCTCCCCCCAACACCACTGTCCACTAACCTTCCTCCGGAGGGCAACCGACTGTTCTCAACCACTTTTTGTTCACCCCTCTCGGCCACTTGGGAACTCTGTTCTTCCTCTATGTTCTCTCAGAGGTCATGCCACAGAGCTGTGTGGCTCCCAAGACTTGGCCCTTTTAGGTTTTATGCCAATAGGTGCTCACCCTTTAGGTACAAACTATCAAGGGCCTGGCAAAGAGTAGGGTCAATCAATGGCCACACACCTATCGTGGCCAGGGCTCCTCTCTGAGCTTCAGCCTCTGTTGACCAGTGTGGCTCATTGTTTCAGAAACTTGTTCTCCCAGGATGATCCTTATTCTCTTCCTTCCAGCTGGGTTCTCTTGAATATCTATCTTGGACTCTTGAGTATTTTTTTCTTTTCTAGATTAGGCCCCTTAGCTCCTTATAAATTAGTTGGTACAAATACATAAAATATACACCACTCTATGGGGAGGTATTGATTCCTCACACTTAGTCTGTAGATTCTGAAAGAACATGCTATTTTACACACAGTCATAGATACAAACACACACAGCAAAAAAATTAATATATGAATATATTTTTTCACCCTGGTCTGCCTGTTTATTCTTATTAATAAAATGTACCAAAAAGAAAAAAAAAAACTTCTAAATTAATCCTTGGTTAAGGAAAGTGGATAAGTAGAGAGAAGAAATGTCCTTAATTATGTAGTTCTTCATAACTTCAACCTTATTTGTCACATGCAAATATTGATCTGAGAAGTAACCTGGCATGATCCATCAGAACACTAAGTGATGTCTGCTATTTGTAAGGTAAATTTGATTATATCCAACCTTTACTAGCAGTGTGTGGTCCTTGGGCTTTAATTACTAAAGTGATATGACCAAATCTGACAGTTACGTTGCTTATGTTACCACAGATCTTACTAAAACTCATTACTTTTCTATATTAACACATAGTCCTTCACTTTAAAAGAAAGTGAATTTTAGTAAGCATTTAAGAGAGACCTTGACTTATGCAATGGAGTTCACTAAGGTATGTTTTTCAGAATATTATAGTCAAAAAACAAGCAACACTCCCTAAATCATATTCAGTAATAGTTTGTACAGCAACACTGCATATTTGTGGAGTAGCTAGTTAATAAGCCACATTCATTTAAAGTCATGCCTCTTTGGCAGTGGAAGAAACACAGATGCGATGAGATGGAAGTGAATTTCTTACTCACAGTGGGTGTGAGACCTAATATGAAGATTCAGTAGTACATGCTGTGTCGTTGGTAAAATCAGGAGGCCTTGCTGGCCCGCCTGCAGGTTCCCCTCCCCCTTCTTCATCTGCAGAAAAGGTCTTCTAACCAAACAAGCCACTTTACCAAAGAGACCAAGCCCAGTTCTTGCTTCTCCCCAAGCAGAGAGTTTCAGTTCCCTGACAGCCGCCCCCGCAACTATTCCAACAAGTCCATCACATCCTCCCACAGCGCCAGGAGATACACCAAGCCTCCTGCCTCCCACAGCCCCTGGCTGTTCATTCTGTCCCTGAGTTCAAGCCCTGCGTGACCCCACACGGTGCACTGTCCTCCCTGTGTTGTACGTATACGTAACTGAGAAATCACTCTTCATTTTATCTTTCCAGGGTCAGGTGTCCTGTGATCAGACATCCCCATAACCCTGGGGCAAGGCATCCCTTAACTCACCAACAGGGGGAACAGGAAGTGATCAAAACATGGAGCAAGCACATGGCAGACAGGTCACTCCCAGGCAAGCTTTCTGCCTGCAGGACCATGGCTGTTGCTTCCCCCCTGAGCTATCCAAACCACACAAGGACAGCACTTAAGGAGAAATTTCTACGTGCCACACTCCAGGGGAGCTCTTTCCATGCACGCTTTCCTTTTAAGCCTCACAACTATCCTCTGAGGTAGCTATTATTAATTTTCACATGTTACAAAGGATGAAATTGAAGCACAAATAGTTGAGTAACCAGCTAGTGAGTGATAGAACTGGGATCCCATAGCCTGCACCTTGAACCCTACAGTCCAAAGAACTACGGGCCTCAGAATGAATGAGTCCACTGGTAAATGGACTGCTCATCAACAGTCACACCGAATGAAAAGAATTGGGAATATAAGCTTATGAATGCAAAGCTGGAGTTTCAAAGGTTACTCTGATTTCAGTTCTGCCAACCACCACGAAGGAAACAGCAGTGTCTATTGAGTGTGCAAATTAAAGGGCAGGCTTGCCTCAGGCATGCGCAAGAAAGAGCAGCACACGATCCAGATATCGGGATCTTCTGTAGTCATAGTTTAGATTCAATTTTTGAAAATAGCTTCGTGTATTTAGGTCCTCTCCTATTCTGAACAACACTCGTTTTCAAGCAGATATAATTGTGCATATGCCTAACTCAAGATAGCTGTGCTCAGACTTCTGAATCGAGGTTCTGTGCTCCCACCTGCCTGCTGAACCAACACCTCAGACTCACACTGAGCACCCGTCACTGCATCCACTTCTTCCTCCCCAAACTAGATGATGATCTGCTTGTGAGTAGTGACCAGGTCTTACTTCTTTTTCCAAACTCTAGCTTAGTTTCTCCATGTTTTTGAAGATGAACAAATAAATAAATCTAACACTAATAAAGCCAAGCAAGGAACCACTTCTTTATTAAAATGTCAAGGTATCAGTAGTGACTTTATTTTGCCTGATACTAGTTCTTCAATTAGAGGATAGATTTCTTTTCCTGAACATTTTGACAAATGCTTTAAACAGAACTTACAGTTTTCATACTGGTACAGTAGTCCTCTAAAAATAATTCTTTTACAAATGTGGTTCTTTTGAAAAAACTGTGATAATTTGGAACTAATAGTTGTTATACAATTCATATGTCTTATATGAACACACACACACACACAAATTCAACCAATGAAACAGTTGATGCCCAACATCACAGCATCTTCTATGAAGCAGAAAGCTCCTCACTGATAATAGAGTGCTTGATGGCCACTCATTTGAGGACACGAAAAAGAAAATTTCTGTCTAAGTAAAGGTTAAACCCAATCTCCCTAGAGGCAGTTTTAATTGCAAGACTATGGTTTTACAGAAACCACAAACATTATTATTCTTGTGCAAACCTGATTTAGAATTTTTTCCTTCTTTGCCCTTGATTCTCTTCTCCAAACAAACAAAAACTGTTCATTTTTTTTGTAGAAGGCTGTGTGCAAAATCCTAGAAGTTTTTCATGCAAGAAACTGATACAGCACACTCATTCTAGGCAATATTTAACCCAGCTCTTGAACATTCAGTTTGTAAGAATCACCTGAGGAGGTTATTAAAGTGTGGACCCTAAATCCCACCTACACCACACACCAGAGACTGTAATTCAGTAGGTCTGGAATGCAGCTAAAAAACCTGTATTTTTATCAGGTGCTGCCTGATTGGGGGAAATGTACTGACTACACTCGGGAAAATATTGCTTCAGAAAATGTGAAGTCAGTTTGAACAGCAAACTTCAAAATACAATTTTTGCAAGGCCATTAGTGGTGATGTGGGGAATGATGTCAGGGGAAAGTGGCTGCAGTCAAGAAAATAGTTCAGCTGAAGTTTATGCAGAGTTGAAGAAAAGCCCAGGATGGAAAAAGGATGGTAAGAAAAATATGTGAGAGGTCCAATCACTCAAACTAAATCAACAAGATGTGGGGATTCAATAGTCAGCAAAGTGAGGTGGACAGAGTGGGAGTGAGAGACCAGGAATCGTGAAACACAACTTACCTTCCAAGATCCAAGCTTTGGAGCGAGACTAGCTGGATGTCACTAAATGAGATAGTTTTCGATTATCAGTCAGGTCTGGGACCTGTTGAGCCTGCAGAGATACTACTGAGGCATACAGTACTGGTATAAAAATTAGAAAAAAGTCACCACTTTTTAAGTAGATGTGCACCTCTGGGAACAGCTTGGCAAGTGGAACACTCCTTTAGCCAAATTCAAAGGTGCGCCTCTCTGTGAGCAGACACAGCCCTATGCCAGGGCCCACAGCTGGGGGACCGTACAAAGGCTGGATTTAAGCCACCCACCCACTCCACAGCTTAAAGGCCCTCATGCAAAGCATAATATGCAGTTGGTCCAGAGAGATACTAACAAGATTCAGGACATGGCCTTGGACGTGGAAGCTAAAGCAGGGTAGGGGGGAGTAAAGAAACAGGAAAGAGCAATACCCAGAAATCATGAGATAAATTGTTGGGTGGTTTGCCTACCACATGCATGGCAAATTTTTCTAGGACTCTTTCCCCAGAGGCCCCCTAAAACCTTATGGAAGCCCTCAGCACCTCTCCTGAGACTAGAGCAGAGATTACTGAAATGAGGATCCACTTTGTGGGGACCTTTGCTGTGGGATTCATAGTCGCAACCGCAGACAACTTAGGCTGCAGGATGGAGGACAGACAACAGGAATGATGTCTCACTGCTGCGTGTTCAGCACCTTGGACAGCACCTGACACCCTGTAACCAGGATGCCTGAAGTGCATTCTTCAGAATACTCTTCACATCATTTGTGGAAACATGATTTGGGATTCTGAGTTCCTGTTCTAACTTTTTCCAATACTGTAAAATGCCATGAAGAAGACTAACTTTGTAGTGCTGGTGCAGGCTATTAATCCCATGAAAACTCAGCATATAAAGTAAAATAGGCTTCCGCTGAAGATTTCCCCATTGTAAAGGAGGAAAAGCTCTACCTGATGTTTTATTGTATTGCTTTTTCTGTTACCCCAAGTTTCATGTTATTCTGTAATAGGACATTCATCTGATTTTACTACCCCTGGCCCTGTAACACGTTGCTCTGTATGCCTGTTCTGGATTTTCTCTTCCTTTTCAATAGTGTCACTTTTTTTCGTCACTTAATTTCCTTGTTCTTTTTATAACAATGCTTAAATTGTTTTGACTGAAGGTGTGTCCCAGATGGGCACTGCACAGATGTCAGCTTAAACGCTAACTCTGTGTCTTCAAGTATCATTTGGTTCATTATTTTAAAGACTTTATACCCATAGTAGTATTTTTGTACCTTTATTTAAAGAAAATATCTCTTTACTGCATTTCTTCTCTCCTTTCCTCCCCCACCTCCTTCCCTTCCTTCTTTCCTTTCCTTATTTATATAAGAATTCCTATTATTTGTTAGTGCTCCTAACTCTGTGCCTAGGAAATTTCATTAAATACAGCAAAAAACACTTGCAAACTACCACCAATAATTACATGGGTGTTTAGTTTTGTATTTTATAATTAAGCTACATTTTCTTGAAAAGAATGACCCCTTAACTTTCAGAAGTCAAATTTCCTAGAAGGGGGAATAAATAACCATGTATTGAATACATACTATTTTTGAGGAATTGACAATTTTTATGACATCCTCACAATAATTCTGTGGCATTGGTATTGTTCTCCCCAATTTATAGAGGAGGATCTTCATAACGGCTAAGGTACCTGCTTAAGACCACAGGTAACGGCATACTCAATAAATGTCGCAGATGCTGGTCAAAGGCAGATCAAGGATTCAACGTCAGAATGTCAGGCTCTAGCCATCGTGCCAGGCTTGAACATTGTTGAAGAAATGTCATTTTTTTCTAACAAAACACTGAGAACATGACATACCTATGTCATGGGAATGTGACACTGAGAAAGGAATTTGTCTTCAGAGTACATCCCTTTGAAATCTGACTGCTTGACACAAAGGAGAACACAATGTCTCCCAAGCATATGTCTATTTACCAAGAGCCTCTGAGAGGAGTTTATAGTAAAAATTAGCATCTGTCATCAATTATCCAAAAGCAATTTTAGATATCAATCCATAGAAAGCACAAATGGTACTTGTCATGTATTTGTACTTGTGTTCTATAAAAGACAAAATACACATGTAACTTAGTTAAGGCATGGAGGCTAGTTTATTTTTTTCCAGCTTAGTACCCTGAATATTATTACCCACCCCTTGTAACTCCATCTGCTCTTATGACTCGATTCACACCACCTACTTGGTAGAAGCCTAATTATATTAATCATTCAGGGTTCCGTATGCTTCTGGGGGCATGGTTACCACATTGCCTGACTTGCAAAGCTCAGAAAACAGATTATTAAGAAATAAAATGCCAGGGACTCAAAATATTGAGGACAAAATACATAAATAAATCCAGTCATAAATATTGGCTGAAATGATGGTTGAAATATAGCCTTGAAAACATACACACGCAGAGAAGCTTTTGTCTTCCTAGGGCCTCCAACACCACTAATTGGATGCTAGCATCAGAAACAGTAATACCCACAAAGAAACTCTTCACCAGCAACATCCAAGCCATTTAAGTCCACAAAATATATTTTCCATATCAAGTAAACACCAGTATTCAATTTTTATTCAAGGTCAAGTGTAGTCAGTATATGACAGTTTTCTAGAGTTTAGGTGGCAAATGTTAATTGGCTTTTATCTCATGGTGAGAGATATTAATAAGTAATAAAAACATACAATTGAGGACCAAAATAAGCACCCTGCTATACCAACTGACTCAGGTCACAGGCTTGAAAGAGAATCTTAGACAGCTCATGATAATTTATCAAATCTGCTTTATTAAAGAACAATTTGATCTACTCGAATAGAATACTTCATTTTTTTTGGACATCTATCTATATACTCTTCTAAGTACTATGATACAGCAGGAAAAACCCAAAGAAGATTTCAACCCTCAGACAACTTATATGCTAGGATGCAGAGTGGAAGTGGACAGTAAAAAGGAAAGAAAGATCAAGGTCATTACAAGGAAGCAAGATGATGGCAGATCATGATAAAGACTATAAAGAAAATTTTGAGCAAAGTAATAGGAAGGAGCTCGAAGTTGAAGGTGAATGGATGAAGGGGAAGAAGGTTTTTACAGAGGGGTCAGGTAATGGGGACTGAGAAGGTGGCATTTTTGCAAAGTCTTAAAAAATGAGAACAAAAAAGGCAAGGGAAGAGCCAGAAGAATGGTGTGCCATACAGAGGAAGGAGCCAATGCAGAGACCCTGAAGCCAGAAAGAGATTTCCACATTAAAGGAAAGGAAGGGTCCCAGTGTGGCTGGAGCACTGTGAGCCAGCAGGAGGGTGGCTTGTGGTGAAGGGAAGGAGGTGGGCAGGGGCACCTCTGCCTTGTGTGATCGGAAATACTAAGAAATGATAAAGATATGGGTGAGTGCCTTGTAACTTGGTAGATAGATAAAATTAATGTACTCTGTCTGGGCCAGCTGGTGAGTTGGAAGAAAAAAATAATACAATTTTAGAATTGGAAGAAAATTTACAGATTGTCTCTTCCACCCCCTGTTTCACAGATATTGACCATGAGGCTGTGGCGAAGGGATGGTGGTATCAGTGAGGAGGACCATTGGAACTCCAGGTTCTCTGACCTCTAGTGACCGTTTCATGACACCCAGAGACTTAGGGTTTCTATCACTGCAGACTCCAGCGGCTTTATCCTAGTCTTTGCTCCAGAGCAAATGCCCCGGGGCTGGAGAAAGCTGTACAAGCTCATCTCAGAACGTGGAAATTGAAAAGAACAAGAGAGCGGTACCACGTGCCTACAGGAGGAATGTATTAAAAGGCCTTGTGATTTGCTCTTTCTTAGAAAAACTACAGCTTTGAATAGGATCTACAGAAAGAGACATGGACAAAGATTCAGCAAGTGCCACATGAAGGAAAGACTTTACGAAATTACAAAGAACGTGAAATCCCACCAAGTAAAATAGCATTAAGTAACAGATGCCAATAGCTAAAGTTGGCAAAGACATGAAGTTTGCCACAGATATAAAATAAATATAGAAAAAGCACATTAAACATAACCTTCAAAATTCAGTATTAAAAAACTGCAATTATTGACTGTCAATTACAGCAGACTTTCTTCCTAATGTATTCTAAAGCCCTTTTCAGTATTTTTTTATAATATAAACAAAAATGCCATCGATGTAAAACAATATAATGTCGCAATTCAAGGACACATGATAGGATACTTGCTGAGGAAAAGACTCATAAGGGTTAAGACAGGACATCTCTTTCTGGAAAGAACTTGGGCAGGGCTGGTCAAAACGTTTCCTTGCTTGGGGGCTAGAAACTGGACCAAACAACTTTGAGATCAATGCTCCTTCTAACAAAACGAATTCCTTTAGTTTTCCATGAATGCACAGCATGATTAACAGGGTCAAAATTTAACAAGAGAGAAGGAAAGCAGATTTAAGCCAACATCATGGCAAAATAAAATAACTGCAAGTTAGCTGTTGTGATAGTCAGACAGAGCAGTGTTTTCAGTGTCAATACCAATGTGCCAGGCGATCCATGATTGGTACACCCCAGAGATTCCTCCGGGAAAAACCCAGCCACATATTTCAATCAAATTCATGAGAACAGACATGATTGAAATAAGCACAGGATGCTTGAGGAAGATTTTGCTTAACACTCACAGCTTTACATAAAAGAGTCTTCTTACATCTCCTTAAATCACATATTCGTTAACAACAGGAACACAAATGCACACGGCCCTGTTTTCAAATCAGTGAGGACCGCGCAGTAACGAAACACAGGGAACAGGAGGCTTACTCTTCAGAAAGCTTCGTAGCAATGTTAGATTTACATATAATTTAAGCAACAATTGTTAATTTATACTTGTTCTTTTAATAACAGGAACATGGAGCTAAAATCCTCTTAAAAATGTTTTTTTTTAAATGCACATAGAGTGCTATTCAATTTATATGTACACTATGCATGGTCCCCAAATAATGGAACATTTGGAGACCATGTACTCTAGTTTCAGAAAGGTAGGTGTCTCAGGGAGGTTGAGTGGCCCTCAAGCGATGTGCCCACATCCTAAACACCAGGCACCTATAAAATGTCACTTTGTCAGGGGAAAAAAAAGCCTTTGTAGACAGCATCATTAAGGATTGGGAGATCAGATCATCTTGGATTATCCACGTAGTCCCCAAATCTGATGTCTAGTGTTCTTATCAGAGAGAAGCGGAGGAGAACTACTGAAAGAAGAGGAGAAGGCCAGGCTGAGACCGGAGTCAGAGACGGGGGTGATGCGACTGAAAGCGGAAGGACACCTGGGGCCACCGGAGCAGGCAGAGGCGAGGACACGTCTCCCCTCGAGACTCCAGGAGGGGCACGGCTCTGCCGACACCTTGGTTATGGCCTGAGCCCCAGGGCTGTGAGAGAATAAATTTGCCTGTTGTAGACCACTAAGTTTGCGTTACTTTATTACAGTAGCCCTATTAAGGTAGCCTGGTCATGTCTTTCTACTCTTTGTCTTCTTGACTCTAAAAGCACGAAGGGAACATGGCAGAAAGGTTTGACCAGAAGATCCAGACAAAGCCTCTGGCACGCCACAATCCAATACAATAGGCATTTTCCTTTTAGCAGAGTCCTGTCGACTCCTTCTCTGTGGAATTACGTGATTGGACTCGCACTGTTCACATGATGTTTCATTACCCTTTTCTCACTGGACTTGTTTGCATCATAAGCATTTTCACTGTGTCTATATGACCTCCAATAGATTCACATTTCTGCATGAATTCTACTGAATTGATATGCCATACACTGCTCACATATTTCACTTAAATTACTTAAATTTTTATAGATCCAGACTGACTCTTATTAATAAATGACTATCAACTCCGGTCAAACGCAAGTCTTACACATTTTTGCTGCCATATGTGCAGAGAGATCAGCAGTCAATCAAATGAAAAGAATTTCTTGAGCGATTACTAAGTATCAGGCACTGTTCCAGGTCTTCGGAACGCTGTGGCAAAAATGAAGAAAGTGTATGGGCTTTGAGTTCACATAACAGTCAAAAGGTAAACTGAAAATGTTTCAGAAAGGTGATAAAATGATAAAACTGATCAGCCCGGAAGAAACAGAACCCTTGGCAGAGTGGAAATGGAAAGGGACTTCCCTGATTTAACAGAAGGCAGCTCTCAAAGCCTCGCAGCAGACACCATGCTTCATGGTTGAAATGTTATTTAAGCAAGAAGCATTTCCTTTAAAACCAACAGTAATAAAATGATGACGGTATCACTGTTTCTGCTCAACATTATGCCAGAAGTCCTAAAAGCACTAAAACACAGGGCAAGAAAATAGGGGATTTTTAAAAAAGAGATAAAGCTAGAATACTCTGCAAAAAAATATATGACTACCTATATAGAACACCCCTCCCAAATACCTACAGACAAAGTTTTAGAATTAATAAATTTAATAAGGTGGCTGGATCTAAGATACTAGGGGACCAAAAGATTTTATTGATTTGTTTTGAGAGGGAGGGGAAGGGAGGGTGAAAAAGAGGGAGAGAAATATCATGTGTGGTTGCTTCTCATGCGCCTGCTAATAGGCACCTGGCCTGCAATCCAGGCATGTGCCCTGACTGGGAATCAAACTGGTGACCCTTTGCTTCTCAGTCCAGCACACAATCCACTGAGCCACACCAGCCAAGGACCAAATAATTTCTTAAAGAAGGTACAGAAAGCATAGTCATAAAAGAAATATTGATGATTTTGATTATGTTGTACTCAATCATTTCTCAAAACACCATAGAATGATACTTGCAACACATAAAGTTGATATTTCTACATTTATGGCATATAAGAATTAATACTTAAAATGTATGAAGTATTACATTGGTAAGAAAATTTAAAGAAGAATCATTAGAAAAATGAGTAGAAACCTTGAACTGGCTTCTCATGCAAGTAACACTTCAAATAGCAAACAAACACATTAAAAGGTATTTATTAATCAGGGATGCCAATTAAAACCATCATGAAATACCAATTTAAACATTAGATTGGCAAAAATTATAAAGGCTTACCATAGTATGTGTTCATGATATGGAGTAGAGTAACATGTAACCCAATGTGCATTGCCAGGAGGATGACAAAATCAAACTGCGTTATGGTCACACAATGGAATAATAGATGGCAATGAAAAATGAATGAAACATAGCTATCTATGCACAGCAGGAATGACTCAGAAGCAATTTCCAGTGGGAAAAAAAGCAAATTGCATAAGGTAACATAGAGGATAATGCCCCAAATGCAGCAAAGTAAACAACATATTCTTTAGTAATATACAGGGCTGGGCAAAAGTAGGTTTACAGTTATAATTCCAATGAATAATACAACAATTAATAAGTAATAATATAAGAGTAAATTCTGTGTTTCACATACTCACAATTGTAAGCCCTCTTTTGCCCAGTGGTGTATGCAAGGGTGTAATAACAAATATTTAAAAACAGAAATGATGAAAACAAAATTTGTTAACAGTGATCACCCTTGACGGAATCAGGAGACATGAACTTTTAGAGGAATCACATAAGCAAAGTCAATGCTCACGGTAACACTCTCGGTCTTAAATTGAAAAAAAAAATGTGGTCATGGGTTTTCATATTATTGTTAGGCTTTATAACTTACATATGTGCTATATAAGTTTCTCATGTGTTGCAACCATTAGA
This sequence comes from Anoura caudifer, assembly GCA_004027475.1. Lineage (NCBI taxonomy): Eukaryota > Metazoa > Chordata > Mammalia > Chiroptera > Phyllostomidae > Anoura > Anoura caudifer. The sequence goes on along the minus strand of PVKU01001327.1, from coordinate 46,045 downwards.
CAAAAAAAAATTAAAGAAAAACTAAGAGTAGACAAAAGAACTAACAGAATTTAATTGGTCTAAGGGGGAAAAGTTGCAAAGAAACAATTGCAAGATATTGCTGCCGTAAGAACTGCAGTTGTTAACCCCTAGCTGTACCTTAGGGTCACTTGGGATGGTGGAGATTTTCCAAAGGAGCAGTGCTTAGACCCTACCTGAGGCCAAGTAAATCAAAGTGTATGCGGCTGGAAACCAGTCCACTCATTCGCTTTTCTTTCAGGTTTGCCTGCTCCATTCACCCAATGATTCTAGTGCACAACCAGGCTGACCAATCACTGATCTAGATCACTCTTCCCATTTCCTCTGGATCAACTAAGGCCAGAGAGAAGCCTTGCTACATTAGTGGAAACCTGAGGCTTCAAACCATCCCACTAACTCATCAATATAATTATATTGCCAAAAAAAACTTCACCAAACTTCTGAAAACAAAGATTTTTTTTAAGAGCTAGAGAAAGTACAACATTTTTAAAAAGATCTCCTTCTGAAAATAGTTACCAGGGCTCTGGCATTTTAGTTGTCCCTCCACATTTTCTCTAGGCAAGAATTATATAAAGCTTCATCTTTTTTTCCCTCTCTTTCTTGGGTGGAGGGACCCAGCCTGCTTCATCCTTTTTTCCCCTCTCTTTCTTGGGTGGAGGGACCCAGCCTGCTTCATCCTTTTTTCCCCCTCTCTTTCTTGGGTGGAGGGACCCAGCCTGCTTTATGTCCTTTGCTCTACGTTATACTTACTCAAGTGCAGCGAAGCCCTAGAAATCACCCCGAAGAGGTGTCTTAACAGCCTTACTCCTGCACTCATCAGTCTTCTTGAGAGACTGCTGGCCAGATGACAGAGCCAAGCGAGGTGCTGACAAATGGGCCCAGCTGGCAACAAGGAGCACAGATAAAAATACAACTTTTCAGCATCTTCTTTCTCTAGGCTTTGCCCAGAAAGGCTTCAGTAGTGGCTCCAACGACGACTCAGAGGTGGGATGTCACGTTACACGCACATGGCCCCATCAGAACGCTGTTAACAATACCTAAGGCAACTGGGTATGTTAAGGCGTCTGCTTTCTGCTTCACTGCGCGGAAAACTGGGGAAGGAGAGGGGCATCTTTTGATGCAATAACCGAATATCCTTCCGCCCACTCTCCTGCAGTTGATTTGGGCAGGGGATCAACCAGCAGTCCCTCCGTGATTTTGCTTGAAGTACTCTCCCGCTGTTTTAACGTGCTGCAAGAGGGCTAGCCACCCCTGCCCACACTCACTAATGAAAGATTTGGTTTTCGATCCAAGGAAACGGATAATCGTGCTGAAATGCACTGCGTCCACGTCATCTTCCACCCTTACGAATGGAATGCTCGCACACACCCACTCCCACAGCCCTTCCCCCACACACCAGCTCAAGGAGGCACCATTTTTCTCTTACAAACTTAATCCTCCTAAGTCCAAACACAGTACATTGTGACGGAGTTTTATGTCTCTCCTAGATCCCAGTGATATTAAGATAAATGTTTCCTTGGGGGCAAAACGGGTCCTTTGTACTTTCATGCCAAGAAACAGGAATTAGAAAATTTGTAACGACTTTCATTGTTGGTAATCATAAACATCGGCACGTGTGTATAGGTTTGCTATGTCCTGCCCTTGAACCTTCAGGCAACCCTTCTAACATGATAACTTACTCAAATTTAGTCTCCTTCCCGTTCCCTTGTGAATCTGGAATGTTTGGTCTGAGCTTGAAAATGGAAGAGAAAGAGGAAAATGGATGGACTAACCCCCAACACAAATTCTAAATAACTGATCGTTAACTAAGAAGAGAAAATACATAAATATGACAAAAATAGAATTTTTACTCAGTTTTATTATGTTCCTGTTAGAATGAAGAATCATCATGTAGATCGTGAATTATACCGCATAATTTAAAATAAAGGAGAAAATTATGGCTTTTTAAAAGTCTGAACATCAGGCTTGCTGGCTCCAGTCAGAATTAATGTTCATGATCTGAGAAGTCCTTTTGTCATGGAACATGTCTACGGCCCGGGTTGGAAACATTTCTTCGAATATATTAAGGCCTAATATAATAGGTATTTATAGACAATATCCTTTGGTACAAGGAAGGCTTCTTTTTATTATTGAGCTCGAAAAATACCGTTATTTATAAGCAGCGGTCTTCCATCCAAACAGGTTGGCCTTATGACCGGAGATCCCTTTATTTTGGAGTAATAGGTTTCGGCCTCCAAATACAGAAGGTGCATGTCACATAATAAAGGAGATCAAAAACTCTCGGAGTGTATGAGTAAAGTGAAAAAGAAGTTACTGGCAATGCTGGGCTCTGTGGGATGGGTGCGGGTGGGGTGAAGTGGGGTGGGGGCGAGGGAACCACAGGAAATGCTGAGTAAAAACGTGGGAAATTTGGGAAGTTTTTAACATGAAATATTCTCTTTGATTGCATACATTTATGGGGGCTAGGGGAGACTAAACATCAGGAAATGAGTTTTTATTGATTTATCAATACAAATTTAAAAAACTGAGTGCTGCTCAGTGTGGATGCAGAGAGTCAGAACATTCACTGGGGGGTGCAGGGGGGAGAGAGAAGTGTACAGCTGGTAACGGGATTAAGTTACAACAGTACTGGACCTCCAGACCAGCCCAGCCAGGCGAACTAGATGTTACCAGTTACTCCTCCTAACCTCAGGATAACTGAGATCCAGACCATTCTGACTTGTTGGCACAACAATAATAGTGGGTAACATGTTTTCGTTCTTAGATTTTGCAAAGAGCTTTAATATAGCTCATTTATCTCCCTCATTTTCATCGTTGTTAACATCTAAGAGGCCCAACCAGTCTTAAAGAACAGGAAAAAGAGCCAGTGAGAACTGAGAAGCCGGAAATTAGGAGTTTATCTCAGAAAATAAGCATGATAAGGTTGTACCAGCCTCACAGTCAACAACTCTGATTTGTATAAAGTGTGGATCAATATTTAATTAAACATACTAAGGATGATGAACAAAATATGCAAACATCACATCTGCAAAAATAAATTTGAACCCTATCATCCTGTAATCAAATAATTTAAAAAGCACATCCTTTTATCACTCATTTTTCAATAAATACTGTATTTATAATATCACCGTTGTCTGAGAGTATCATCTCAGAGTCATATAAAGTTTTACCATACAGAAGAAAGATATTTGTTTTACTTCAGCTTATCTTTTGCAAAAATATTTTTAAATACTGTTCTTAGTCTGCGTTACAAGTACTACCTTTCTCTACGAAACAGGAAAATGCAAATTGTAATTATTCACAGAGCTACAACTTACTTTATAAAGCCATGTTTTTTTAAGTAATGGTTCTTGGACCATCCATACCACAATCATCTGGGGTTCTGATGCCCAGGCTGCACCCCCAGAATTCTGACATAATGGTGCTGGGGTACATCCGGGGTATGGGGAATTTTGAAATCTCCCTAGGTGATTTTGACATGCACTCAGTATTGAGAACTACTACTCTTGACATTAAAAGAATTTCTGGACATGGGCCCTGGATTCTGTGCCCCCAGATGATTCTTAAAAACAACAAATTACCTGCAAAAATGTTATTGATTGACATATATCTGAAAAGAATTTGAAGATATTCAAGCGTATAACAAAATTCAGTATCCTCCATTCCTTTAATTTCCTCCCTAGCAAAGGAACAAAACTAATTCAGTAGTAGGTATCATCATTTTAAATATCTCTTTAAAGGGCCTTGGTGTTTCCAGAGGATTTCTTTGTAATTTACCTTTTTTAATATGCTAAGAACTTTGTGAGGTAGTCTTATGATCATCATTTGTAAGTATTAATTTTAGCAAATTTAGGTTCAGGGCTTTACTCACCCAGAGTGAATTAGCTAGTAACTTACAAAACGGGAACACCAAAATCGCTCCCAGTTTCTTCCTGAAATATCTGCTCTTTCCTTTATGTGCATGATGACCAAATTTTTAATAAGAAAATCTTAATTCTTGGCCTGACAAAAATGCTAAACTTGAAAATACACCCCATACTCATGACCTCGCCTTCGTCTTTATCTTTTAGACGGTTGTAGGTCACGGTGTTAGAAACAGTAACATCACATGCTGCGTGCTGCAGGCCGCGGCTGACAAAGAATTTTCACAAGTAAGGCTCGTGCAATGGAAAAGGAATAGTATAACAAGTATGACTTCGAACTCCTTCTTAATAGACCTTTTGTTTATAACCGTTACTCCCCCGTGCCCAGCACAGCATAGAAAAAGAGGGACGATCCAATCAATACTCATTCAGTGAGGCCGGACCTAATCCTGGAGTCCTCCCTAACACCGTTTGGTGCCAGTGTGCCAGGCTGGCACGGGCCATGTGAAAAGAACACTGTGAGAACCCTCATGCCACAAAGTATGTCCTTTTAGGTTAAACCACCCAAGGTGCTATGAGTGTTAAGGGGAAACATCTGAGAGTCAAGTAAGGGGGAGTCCAACTCCTAGCACCCCCCCAACTTCATCTAAAATATCTCAACCCACACTTCTGTCATTTGATACAATGACACCCTGATCCAAAAGATGGCCTGCCAGGGTGTCCAACCTGTGGCCCGTGGGCCGCATGCCGCCCAAGGTGGCTGTGAATGCAGCCCAACGCAAAATCATAAATTTACTTAAAACATTATGAGACATTTTTGGAATGCCATGCCACAAGGTATTTACTGTGTGGCCCAAGACAAGTCTTCTTCCTCCAGTGTGGCCCAGAGATGCCAAAAGGTTGGACACCCCAGTGGGATCTGGCAAAAAAGAGGGTGCCTAGTCCAAGCCAGCTGGGTCACTTGGGAGGGAAAGGAGGACTCTGTCTCAGAGGATTGGCAGCATGTCCCTCTACTAAAGTACTTATAACACCCAAAGTGTATCAGTCCTTGGAAATTCTGTATTAGACAATGCTGACCACCTAGAAGAGACATGATGCGTGAATTTTAAAATAAATTGAGATCATCTATCCCTTCCTCTTGAGTTTAACATAATCCTGTGTTATAGCTAGGGTGAGCGCAGCCATTGACTTAAGATATTTTTCTTCCAATATTTTCCCTCCTACTCTTTATTTTAATTTAAAAAATATATAACATAAAGTTTACTATTTTGACCATTTTTAAGTTCAGTGGCATTAATTATATTTGCAAAGCTGTGTGAGCAGCACCCTATCCATTTCCGGAACGCATTCATCACCTCCAACAGAAGCCCTGTCTCCATTCAGAACAACCCCCAGCATTTTTTGTGGCGGCAAAAGCAGCTAGCTGTCTACCAAAATCCTTCCTTCCCTCCGGCGTTTGCCAGCGCCCTTGCGGCTACAAGCGGCCACACAATCAATTAAGCCTGAGGGAATGAGGTATGCCACTTTGGGATCAAGTTCCTCTTCTTTAAACTTTTAATTTTGACCTAACTATAGATCTACAGAAAGTTCCCAAAATGGTACAGGGGACTCCACGCCCCCTTCACCCAGCTTTTCTTACATATTACGTTGCATTAGTCCAATGCAACTTAGACATCTGCATAATCCATAGAATGTATTCTTAGTGACAAGTGTTCACGTGTGCCTACTTCTATGGAATTTTATCACACGTAGCACTTCATGTAACACCCGTGGAACCACCCTAATCAAGTCACAGGACTGCTCTGTCACCCACGCTACACCTTTATAGTTATAACCCCTGTCTCTCATCCCCAGCCCCTGCCAACCACTAATCTGTTTTCACATCTACAATTTTGCTCCTCCAAGAATGTCTTAGAAATAGAATCGTACAATATGTTTAGGACCAGCCTTTTTCACGCAGCATAATGCCTGTGAGGTTTCTCAAACTTGTTCCACACAGCAGTAGTTTGTTGCTTTTTATTGCTGAGCAGTACCTGTAGTATGGACGTACCTGCCACAGTTCAACCATTAACCCTTGAAGGACACGAGGTCGCTCCCAAGCTTTGGCTGCTGTGAATGATAAAGCTGCTGTGCACATTCATGGGCAAGTTTGGGGTTCGTTTCGTTTTTCACTTGCTTCCGACTTTTCGTGAAATCTTGGCAGTCAGGCCTTAAAGGTTATCAGTTTAGTCTCTTCCCACAGCCATAAACTCCTCTACCTCCCAGATAAGCCAGCAGCCCGTGATCTGTTCTTAGCACTTGCAGAAATGAGTAACTCATCCTTAGGTTGTTTCCAGGTCCTTGGGCCTGCCAGATGGGAAAGGGCTAGTTAGGTGTTACTGGAAAAGGATGTGAATTAGCATCCAAACGTAGACAAGGGAGGAGGACACCATCTTAGCTGTCCCCAATAGCTTTTTAAAAGGAATCTTTAACAACTTCTTACATTTTTATTACACATTATTCAGCATAAGAGGAAATTTAAAAAGTCATTTTAAAAAAGCCCAAAACATGTTTCTTGTCATCAGATCTCACAATCAAGTAAGCCATCAGGAGGCTGGGCCGGAACCAGTGGTCCACTGAGGAGTCACATCATTTAATTACTGTTGGCTGGGACTTCTTCTTGTGCAATATAAATAAAAGTGTGCCCCTCACTACTCACAGGTGCTCCACATCAAGTAATTACAGTAAAGCACTCTCCACACTGGGATAATCAACCCTCAGCTATTAATAGCCTACTTATTCATATTATCACTATTATTTAACTAATATAGCATTCTTACCTAGTGTTTCCAATAATAGCCTCTTGGTTAAAGCAATGGCCTTTTGCCTCCTTTCAGACTTTTTTAAATTATATAAAAACATCATTAATCAGGGCAGCGTGTCTCCTGAGAATTTCTAAACGGCCATGATGTTCCCTGCCTTGCCTAACTTCTCTATAGCTATTCATGATGATGGCTGTCCCCAACTCCAGCCCACCTTGGTTTCAGTAGAATCCTAGCCTGAAAGGATACTAGCGACCCTGGTAGTGAGTGACTGACATTTTTCAGTCCCCTCCCCAGCTCCTCCTGCCTGTATGGATATCAGAGGTTTGCCTTGCTTCTCTGCTCCTTGCCCAAAGCTAGCTTGAAGGTCTAATCTTCCCCACTGCCTTAGTGCAGAGATGGCAAACATGGCCTTCCACCTCGTTCTATCCGGCCCGGCACCTTGTTTCTGCCCAGCAGCAGTGCCGAGCTCCTTGCCTCTAGTTAAGGAGCAGTTGAATTTATACAGTCCTAAAGTTACCTACCTTTGGCCCTTTGCAGGCAACCATGAGGCTGAAGTGGCCCCTAGTGAAAGTGAGTTTGACACCCCTACCCTAGAGGGATTCAGCATTAATCCCATTTGTCCTGCACCCCAGCAAAGGAGCACTGAGTAAGACATTTTCTCCCTCTTCCTCAATTTTGTTAGTAAGTTTATAAAGCACCCAAAGGGTGCCTACCCTTTAGGCCCAGACGCTATTGGTATCCAGGGTCTTCTGGTTCCCTCCTCCAAAACGCAGTCCGTTTTAACCTGAAACATCACACCTCTTGGAATCCCAAAGTGGAGTCTCCTTGATCTTCCCCAGGAAGGTCCTAATGGCTTCCCTTCTTGACTTGTGCTAGCACCCCATCTTTCAGCAAAAGATCTAGCTCTTACTCTCCCAGCATCTGCTTGGGAGCAACCCTGAGCTGGCCAAGCACGATGTTGATTTTATCTGTAGCCCATCTTTTTGAAGGGTGTCCTCACTTTTGATTTGGATGACTTGGACTAAGTCGCCTCCTAGACTTCCCCTTGGACCTGAAGTCTGGCCCAGTGGTGGGATGGGGTGGCTCTGGTGTGTCCCTGTTCCTCCAGCTCATTCCCACTCCTACTGTATGGCTAGCTCCTCTTCTGCCAAGTCTTCCCTTGGCCCAGATTGGAGGACCTTTACCAACCCCTGCTGGAGACTGCCAATGTATAGAGGTGTTTTGCAACTTATCTTTGGAAGTATAAACCCACTTTCTGATGCTTCGTGTTATTAGGTCAAATCTCCTGAAGTTTTTCAGTGCTTTTAGCACGTTCAGACCAATGGCATGAAGCATTCCAGAATCTGCATGTCAATGAGAAGACCCGTCAATTTCATTCACTGAAGGCTTGTTAAAGACAGATTGCTGGCCTGGCTGGTGTGGCTCAGTGGATTGAGCGCCAGACTGTGATACAAAGGGTCACGGGTTTGATTCCCAGTCAGGGCACATGCCTGGGTTGTAGGCCAGGTCCCTAGTTGGGGGTGGGTGGGGTGAGAGGCAACCACACACTGATGTTTCTCTCTCTTTCTCCCTTCCTTCCTCTTCTCTCTAGATATAAATTAAATATTCAAATAAAAAAAGACAGATTGCTGGGCTCCAATCCCTGAGTGTCTGATTCATTTGCATTTCTAACAAGCTTCCCAGGGACACTGAAGCTGCTGGGCTGAGAACCACATTTCAGGAATCAGTTAATGGTTAAAAGAAAAACTTCCATGAGGAACCAAGGTTTCCTATAAACATATTGATTGATTAATTGGCCTATATAAGTAAATAGCTTTCCATATTCTTAGGCAGAAATCAATCCAAAAATGTTAAAAGCAAACATATTTGTGATAAGCCATCCCACACTCTGACAGTTAATTCTAGAGCAGGAATAAGCCCATCAAGCATACAAGCAGTGTCAGGAGGGGGAAGGTGCCATGAGTAAAGCTGCCTCAAACATGCATCCATTCACATTAGTAAAAATAAGAGGCCCATTCATCTTCCTAGTGAAGATGGACCCGAACACCCTCCCCCCAAACATGGTAATTCTGCCCTGAAGGCAAAGATGAAGTTGGCACCGAGGACCCACCAAAGCATCTATCAGAAAGAGCGCAGGCCACTAATCCATACTTCATATGTTTCTTTTCATTTTGCAAAATTTTAAACCTAGAGAATATTATATTAAATGCCTGTATACCCTTCCCCTGGATTCATCAATTATTATTTTGCCACATTTGCTTTCTCTCTCTGTATATTTTCCCCTCTGGTTGCATCTTCTAAGAAAATATTTCCCTACATAAATACAAAACCATCATTACACCTAAGAAAACTAACATAAATTCAATTTATGATCCATTATACAGTCTCTATTCAAACTGCTCAATGGCTCCAAAGACTCCAAAGTGTCTTTTGCAGTTTTCTCACTCTTTTTTTTTTTTTGAAAGCCAGCATCCAAATTTCACACACAACATTTGATTATTAGGTCTCTCTAAATCTTTTTAATTTAAATTTTCCCTCCGCTTTTTTGTGTGTTTCGTAGTATTAATCTCTTTGTTTAAGTCCAGGCCAGCTGGACTTTCTGGATTTGTCTGAGCATTTCCTCATGATTAGATTTGGAGACACTTAACTAGGTGACAACACCTCATCAGAAGACACTCCCTACCAGAGCATCCCACTGCTGGCGACCCTAAGTTTGATCACACGGATAAGGCGACTTCCACTACAGGCACATTTTTCACTTCCTTGTGGATAATCTGCAAGGAGATACGCTGAGACCACACGTGTATCTTGTTTCCAACCGCCTTTCTCCAAAAGGCTGAGTATCCACTGACCTGATCCTTGAATGATCAGCTATTGAATGGAGGGCTGCAACAGTGTGATTTTCTGTCTTTCCTTCCACAATTACTAGTCAGCATTCTTCTGTAAGGAAAAGGGGGGGATCTCTCCACATATACATATATATGTCTATACATATGCATATATATCACTATAGACTCATGCTTTTACTTTTTATTTAATTTTTATAAACCATTATTATAATTATTCTTTTTTTGACATTCAGACTGTCCAGATTTGGCCAGTTATATCTACTTTATGCCAATTCTTAGGGGTGGATGCATTCTCATTTTGATTCATTTTTGTTGTTGTTGAGTTCCTTAAATTTTTCAATGGACTCTCATTTTAAATGGATTTTGGTATTTTCTAAGAGCAAGCAGGTAGGTTTGTAGATTATTGATCTAAAGATAGCTTGAATCAAAATAGTCTGGTAGCACACTTGAAAATATTGACTTACAATATGGTTGTATATCTGATAGAAAGTTCTTTAATTCCATTTTAATGGGGTTTCTTTCAGGGTACTTTATTTTAAAAAACTAATAATACTAGTAGTAACTGGTAAAAAAAAAAATTAACCAGAGCCTCACAACCCCTACATTCTCTTTTCCATTTTAAGTCACTTCCATGCATTTTACATTGTTGTAATAATACACGCATAGTATTTGTTTTCACCTAATAAACAGACATAAACTTGAAGATATATGCACTTTCACATCATATACCATAAAGTCAAACTTTTCACAGACTAAAATTTTAATTATTAACTACTTTTTCTTTTAAAAGTAATATAAACACAGACTAAACATAGGAAGTTGTTAAGTACAAGACGGAATATAATAGAATTACATTTTCCTTCTACTTAAGACCCTGTCTCTCCTTCCTCAAAATCCTCTACTCACAGATTCCTGAGGAAGAAATTCCAGAAATTTCAAATTCATAAAAATACATGCAGGTGAATCCTTCATCCTTGTTGTTGCTAAATAAATGGAATTGACAACAACCAGCGTTCTGCACTTGACGGGTTCCCCAAACTGAACTGGAAAGAATTTTCACATCAGCTACTCTCTTTAATGGATACATAACCACTTCCAGGTTGGTTGACAGTTTCCCTTTCTCTATTCGCTTTGCTTTTCTGTTTCAAACAATGGTGCGGCAACAGAACTGTGCATGTATCTCAAGGCACACGTGAGGGCAGGCATTCAGACTCAATATCGAGTCCCAGAATTACCAGGTCAAAAGGTCAGAATACACTTTATTGTAAGAGATATTGTCAGTAGTGCATAAGAATTCCCTTTCTCTATACTCTTAGTGATACTGTAGAGTAGCAAAATTTTCATGTCTGCCATATGCCGATGTAAAAGGTGAAAATTACATTTAACTTCTTCAATTTGAAACTGAGCATTTTTTATGTTTATATACTCTCTCTATTTTTTGTCAATATCGTCTATGTGACTTTTCATTGAATTATATGCCTTTCCTTTATGATTTTGTAAGAACTCTTTATAAATGAGGAAATTTGAGCTGTGTGAGTTGCATCAGGGAAGCAGTATCATTTTCCTTAGTTTGTTATCTGTTGATTGCTTATGGTATATTCTCTATATATAGTTAGATTGATAGCTAATTTGCTATATGACTTTATTTCATCATATTTCTAGTATGTACACAACTGTTCTGGATTTTTCAGGGGTGAAATCATATCAGCTACAAATAATGATCATTTTGTCTCATACTTTCTTTTTATAGCTATTATTTACTTATAGTTATTATTTTATAGCCATGATTTTGTAATTGCATTGGCTGAAGTAATAAGTAATAGCACTCCAAATATTTTATGGCAGAAGACATGTAAACGATTAGTACTTATCAGCTTGATTTCTTCCATTATTCTGAATATTCTTGTTAAAGATGGCCACCTTGACCAGTGAGGTTGAAATGGCTAACATTTTTATAATATCTAATTGTAATAGAAACATTAGAAATTAATTTAATTACACCAAATCAAACATCGCTTTCAAGTTCTTAGCAACATGAATAAGAAGTCTAAGAGATCACAGTCATTGCCGCAGCTCAACCTCTTTCATTTACTCTCCTTAATCCTACTCAACCTTTAACCAAAGGATGAAATTATCCTTCTAACCCAAGGAAAGTAGAAATCAGAACTACAGAAATAAATAGGAATGTGCTTCTACATGAAAAAGGTAAAAATTGAAAGGAATCAGCATCTCGGCCTTGCTCAGGAAAATTCAATCTTCCCAAATAAAGTTTTCTCTCAATAAATTTCAAAAACAATGCAACTTCAGAAACACTTAAGTTGAAAAACAGTTTCAGGATGACACAGGAGAAGGAGAAAGCAATGGGGAATATTTTGGAGGTCCAAGAAAATAACACTACAGGGTAACTGATAAATTGATTTTTAATTGCATTAGAAGCTGGTATAGCTTCTTTCTTCACCGCGCTGCACTAAGGGAATACACCAGCAGGTGTTAAAACACCCTCCAAAGATTTTCAATTTTATTATTATATCTATGTGAATAAAAAGCAAGCCAAAATAATATTGAGGTAAGCAACAGATTCATTATTACCTAGAGTTGAAGTGTCAATTTCTTCCTTATCTATGTCTAACAGATGAGCATCTAGCACTTTATATAGAATGCAGAATGAACATATAAATTTAGAGTTGGAGATCCCACATTTTACAGATTCTAATTCTAGAAACATCTTGCATACAAATGATAATTCTGCCTGAGAAGACCCTCTTCTGCACTTTGCAGACAAATGCTATGCCAAGACTTTCCAAAGTGACTTATCACAATGCCAGATTTATAAGCAGGTTTAATCAACACTAGCAGATTCATGTTATACCAAACGCTGCAGGATTTACAAGATCATAGACCGTGGCAGTAACATGTAAGCTGGCTTTTTCTGTGCTTAACTCGGAACCACAGATGTGATCTGCTTATACCTTTTCAAGACTTAACATCTGTTGTGAGCATGATGAAAAACAATTGACTTGGGAAATTGGACTTATTTCAATACTAATTTCAGTGGCCTGACTCAATGAAGCTGCAGGATGGATATGAATAATGCAAGAACAAGAGGCCTCTTTAATCCAGGCTAGGAGATTTTGACCATCAGAGGCTGCAGATCTGAAGCCGACACTTAGGACAGAGCAGACTCTTCTTGTCAAACACCCACCTATTCCCTTCAGAAGCACAGTGTGAGATTTATCAGCACCCTAGTCAACAGCTAAGGGGGGGGGTTTATCTTCACTTATTGTACCATCTGGACTGGGATTATGTCATACCCATTAAACTACATACGTTGTTAATTTTCTATACACCTTATCACAACTCCAGTCAACATGTACACCAACAACATTATTTGGTTTCCATAAGAATAGATTCTCCTTAGTCTTTGCTTGATGGACACGTCAAGGTCTTGGCATTAACAATTCAACCCTAATTTCTTTGTGAAATTTTCTCTTCCTCCTTTAACTTCTGCTGAACAGAAATGAACACAGTGGTTTAGTATTTTTGCCTTATGTTGCCATAAGGTCCAACAACAGGTATTTTAAAAATAAACTTCCTTGAAAGAAAGATGACTGGCAAGCTAAAACTTGCACCAAGCAACCTCACCAGTGTACTTTCAGAACGGAGTCCATCTTGGTCATCGCGGGGTTGAAAGACAACACCCGCGGTGACTTCCTTTCTCAGCAGGTGCTGTAGCATTTTATTTCCATTTCTGAAAATCTTATGCCGCTGTCTTGAGAGAGTTGTTTGGGAAGGGAGATGAGTAAACTTAAGCAAAGAACAGTATGTTTCTAAAGCAAACAAAGAAAAAAACACCACGATAACTTTCTTGGAAGTATAACATAGAACACACAAACACACTTGACCCTCGCCTAGCTTATTTCAAATTACGGAAAAAGCTGAAAACCTGAGAATGGTGTGTTTTACTTTTTAACTCTAACTTAGCAGACCAGTCCCCATTAAAAACTCAGAAAATGTTAACTGAAAACTGAACTAATACTTTAAGATTATTGCAAATTCAGAAGAAAATTAAAATCAAACATTGGATTGGACATGAAATCAAAGCTTTCATTAAAGTTTACAAATTTCTGTTTATGGGAAGCATGACATTTAGGGTATCAGTACTTGGTCAAAGACAAAGTGTTCCAGGACATAAACTGTCATGAAATTTTAATTTCCTAAACCCTAGACTTGCTGGCTATCTTTGCCTGTTGGTGGTCTGTAGCCAAACATCCCTGACTTTTAGTTAAGACATAATCATGAAAAAATCTAGCTGCCAAGTGTGACTTTGATTAGTTGTCAGACTTTTATTCACTTTTATTCTGCTTTGAGCCAAGAGCAACCTTCAAGAGCATGGGTGGCCTGAAGGGTCTAGGCAGGAAGAGGCTGGCTCTTCCGGTAAGCGTCCACCACTCTGAAGAGTGCCTTGTGCAATCAGTGGGGACCTTTCAGAAGCTGGGCTGCTCCATCTGTCCTGGATGCCAGCTCTCTGGATGCCAAAATGCCTGCAGTCTGCAAGAAGATAAGTGGAAGACCCTCTGTGAGACAGTCTTTTACAACACAACATTCAGAGATTTTTTTTTTTTCATTGAACCCACAAGTACGCGGGTTAGTCTCCATAACATTGACAAATAGTTCTTTGCGGGGGAAAATGCTATGAAAGGCGTATTGGCCAATTACATCACAGAGTTAAGTTTCCTCTGACATGCCTAGTCATTGATGAGTACAATACTATTTCAAATGCTGACGTACTCTGAGGCACACTCCTTCAGACCCTCTAAATAGGACAACCCGTGGCTTTCCATGTTGTGCCTCCCCAGCGCGTCCTGATGCTGACTAACTGGAACTTCGATAACAGGTCTTCAACCTAACTCATGGATGTTGAATGTGACACCTCCCGAGACGGAGTTCTGTTTTCCAGAATCCAAATCCAAAATTCTCGAATTTTCCAGTAGAGTGGTCTTGTAATACCGCAGAAAAGCGAGTGTCAGAGGGTTTCCACGGCCTGCAGATTTTCTGAGACAAGCATCTCCTCCTACATTTTTGCTGACTGCATTGGTTAAAATTCTCTGATTGCATATATTACTGATATTTAAATTTATTTATTTCTCCAACACATACTTACTGAGTACTTGCTCTATACCAAAGAATGTTCTAGGTGCTAGAGATACAGAAGGGATAAGAGATTTATGCTCCTTGCCTTAATTGGCATCAAGCCTATTGGAATACCAATAATTAAATACTAACTCTTCGGTACAAGCACTCTGGAATGGAAAGCACATAGTGGGGGTGCCCGAACCCATCATGGCAGAAGGGGAAAAGTGGGGAAGGGACTCGGGAAAAATATCTGGAGAGGGTGTCATTTCATTGGGATCTAAAAGATGATTGGGAAAAGATCTGTAGCAAAGATATGCAGAGAATAGGAGCAGAATTTTTCCTGATCACAGAACACACATACGTTCTCTTCCTTGGAATTCTAAGGCCAAAAACAATGTGGCATCACGGCCCAGCATCTTTTCCTGTTATATCACTAATTTATACTAATGTTAACTGCGAAACAGTAAGAAGAAAGGAATTGATTATAGATTACAAATAGTAGTTAATCCTGCAGTTTAAAATTCTAAAATCCCCCCAAATTACAAAGTCGGAATATGTACACAGGAGTGCTTTCATCAGGTCACTCATTTCATTTATGAAATTCAGTTTTCTGAACAATGACTAATGATACAGTGATAATTTCATCACGCCTAATTCTTCGTTGGAAAAGAGGCAGCAAAAAGTATAATGAGGGATGAAAATGGTTAGGATGAATGGTCAATTATTACATGCTTTTTTTTAAAGATTTTATTTATTTATCTTTAGAGGGGAAGGGAAGGAGAGAGGGAGAGAAACATCAATGTATGGTTGCCTCTCATGTGTCCCCTGCTGGGAACTGTCCTGCAACCCAGGCATGTGCCCTGACTGGGAATCGAACCGCGATACTTTAGCTTGCAGGCCCACATTCAATCCACTGAGCTACACCAGCCAGGGCAATTATTACATGCTTTTGCTGGGCAAAGTCATCCTATGTTTCATGACAGAATGGAAGCTTGGGCACGTATGTCCATGGGAACAGTTATAAATCCAGGCTACAACAGTTATCTACTACCATGTAACAAATTACCACAACACTTAGCAGCTTAAATCAATGCATACTTATCATCTCATAGCCTCTGTTGATCAGGGATCCAGGCACAACTTACAGGGGTCCCCCACTTCCAGATCTTTCAGAGGCTATAATGAAAGTGTCAAACTTGGGGTCTCATTTGTAGCCTTGGCTTAAGAAGGATCCACTTCAAGCTTACATAGTCGTTTGCAGGATCGTGTTCCTTGCTGGGTATTGGCCAAAGCCACCCTCAGTTTCTTGACATGGAGAGCTCTCAACCTGACAACTTGGTTTCATCAAAGCATAGAAGCAGAGAAGCCAATAGAGGCCACTGTCAAGATAAAAGTCACAACCACTTGTAACCTAATCGTGATACAACATTCCATGTTACCATATCCTATGTGTTAGGAGAAAGTTAGTCCAGGGGAGACAGGAATACATGCCGTCAACGCTGGGGGCTTGACTTACGGGGGGCCGTCTAAGAGGCCATCTGCCTTAAAGACTAACTGATGGTTCCCTCTTAGCGTGTCGCGGGTCGGTGTAAAAGGTGCTCAAGTTTTAGCACATTTCCAACTCTCCGGCAAGACTATACAAACACGGAATTACAGTACCTGTGTTTCTTGGCTTTATTTTTTAAGTAATATTTAGTATGGTCACGAGCAACAGAGGTATGGTGGCAACCGAGGATTTTATCACAGATAAGAAATCAAACACTGTATACCAAAGTGTCTCCATACAAGATACAAATGCACAATACAACAGGGTAAACTCTGTCCTCTAGTACACATGAAGGAAACAGAAGGAAATGTACATGGTGAAGGAGGGCAAGGCAGACATGGATTCTACTGGCCAAATAAAATTCTTGCACACCTAGTGGTTTTTAAAATCGATTAGCAACATCACATCCTCATACTGTTTCAATAAATAATACTGGGCACTAAATACACACACACACATCCACACACACTTGAAAATTAATCTATCCCCTCAGGGAAATATGCTTTAGAAAAAAAAAAGCTGTCTAGCCTGATAACGACAAAGCTCCGAAAGAACAACATGAATAAGAATATTTCAGGTAAATTGCTAGAGGCTATATTTTGTTTTCTAAGTAATTGCATTTTTCAAGGATTGATGATGGCCTTATGGAAAAAACAGGGCAGGATGAGCTCACTTGAAGGGAGGTTTCTCTGAAGGGTGCCTGATGCAATACAAATATCCCTCCAAAGCAAAAGACACAGCAAAAGGGCTTTCAGGACCCCTTACTCTGGCGTGTTTCTCAAAGCCTGCCTTAACCTGTACTGCGGGGCGAGGTTATTACTAACCCGAATGTTTCTTCAAGATGAAATCTGAAGATAATTATACTGAAAAATGAGACTATGTTCAATTGCTTTTATTCAAATCCGATCCTCACCCCATTGAAAAAGAAGTTCCTGTTTTGTCCTTATTATTTACATGTGGACAAGCAAATAATGAAAAGAGAAAGCTGAAAAACTAGGTCATCAGTATCCTCACCTATTCATGGGCAAAACGGGCATTCATATAATGTCTCAATCAGCAGGCTCATCCCACTGATTCTCAGGATGGTGGTTCCAGATTGTTCACAAGCAATGACCTTCATGAAACAGAAACATCCGATGTGAAAGTAACAGCAAAAGGAGGAACTAAAACACAAAACCAGCACCTCGTTGGGATAGAGGATGGGTCAGGGTCAGCGTGTGCTACTAACCACCACAGGAGAGAATACAAATTCAATAAACGCAGACCCAAATGCAGTATGATTATCCAGGTGGGCCCAGTGTAGTCAGAGAGAGGCTGAAGAGGAGACCCAGAGAGGCCTGGAAGATAGAGAAGGGGCCCACCAGCCGAGAAAGGAGGGCAGTTTCTGGAAGCTGGGAAAAGCAATAACATGGATTCTCCCCTTGACCCCTAATTTAAAAAAAAAATGTGCATCCTTGCCAATACCTTGGTTGGAGCCCAGTGAGGCAAGTGTTGGGCGTCTGACCTGACTTACTTCTGTAATGATCTGTTACAGTAGCTGCAGGAAACTAATGCAGGAAGGGTGAAGAGTAGCAAGTTAGCACATCTTTCAGGCAGAAAAGGAACAGGCTAATGAGCCTGTTTGTCACTGATGATGAAGAGTCGCAGACCCCTTCTGTCATTATATAATACCCTTAGGATGGGAGAAACGTTTCCGTGGCCCTTTGGTCCATCTGACAGGTATGACAAGTCCCTCGAAGAGAAGAGAGAAGCAGTACAACACTGAGGACACCGAATACAGATGTGGAGTCTGAAGACACGACATTTAGCCCCGAATTACTCAGAAATCCTTTCGGAAATGTATCCGTTGTCTCTAAATTAGAGCTACAGATGGAGGCATTTCTCCTTGAATTACATGAAGCCCTACAAGAGTAAGAAGGACAGAAATGCACCCAGATAAACGACCTGCACTTGACACAGCATGGCTTCTCTGCAGGCAGGGTGAGGTTTTGAGCTGATAATTAGGTACTATATTAGCCATTTGAAAATTTCAGTGCCATGAGCAGAGGAAAATTAAATTAAGTCAGAATTAACATATTAGGTCTGCACTGAGTAAAGACAGATTATTGCTTTGTCTGTCTTGTTAAGGAGAAGCTATTTTTCAAAACACAATTGATAGGAAGACATTAGCAAGTACCCATGATAACTGAATCATTAAAGTTCAAACTAATGGGTGACAGAATGTTCTACTGGTTACAAAGGGCAACGTTTTAGGGGGACCACATGAATGTGTTTGTTATTCAGTACCACTCAATACCTACTGTTGAGCCAGGCCTATTATTAGATGCTCGTACTTTAAAACTAATAAGAAACAGGAACTCATGGAACCTTCATGGAACTCATAGTCCAGAGGAAGGAGATGTGGTTGGTAAAGAAATAACTGAAATATAACAAATAATGTGCAAAGAAATGCAAATTGCCTTTGAGTCTCAGTAAGTCCAAATATGGAAAGTAACCATTTGTCCATAGATGCCCCAATCTGTGGATCATGAAATTTTTTAAAAAATGGGGGGAGTGGGATGTAATCACAATAATTGTGATAAGTTTGCACGGTGACAGATGGTTACTACACTCAGGGTGGCGATCACATTGTAGGGTATATAAATGTTGATCACTGTTTCGTACATGTAAAACTAATACAACGTATTATTGTATTCCAACGATACTTAAATTTAAAATGTTTTTAATTTTAAATCAACAAGTTCTTAATATTATTGAATCTGATGACAATCATGAACCTTTTTTGGGTGGAACACTAATAAGTCTGGTTGTAATTGATGCTGAAGAGTAAAGAACAAATAAACAAACAAACAAACCAACCCTTCAATCGATTTATAATTCCCTTCGGATAAAAGGAAGTGCCGTAGGGTAGAGAGGGTGGTAAATACATACACATGGATGCATTTAATTTCAGAATGTTTGTCTAAACTCCTGTTTTAGAGTAATCTATATCAACTAAAATATGTAAATTATAAGTCACTTCTACACATGGTAATTAAAATATACATACTAAATAATAACTTTTAGCAAAGTTTACATAGAAATTTCACACTAATGGTACAGGAAATGAAAATGCATCCCACAAAGTATGAGAACTTTACTTTTAGCAAGCAAGACATATTCTTAAAGTTTAATTTTTTGTTTTAAAAAGTCCATAAGAATTTCTAATTCTATAATATATTTACTTTTTTATAAAATTGTTTTAACACTTACCATTTAAGGGATATTTAACATAGACCCTCAAATTAAAAAAAAAAATTCCAGTAAAGCTGATACCCAAATATCCATTTGGGTATATAGGTATCCATCAGCTCTACATATATGTGTGTATATATCCATATATATATATTTACTTCAGGGCTTTAACACTTCTTGGCGCATGACCATAGAGCTCCAGGGTCAGAGTGTCTCAGTTTGCAAAGCATCATAAAGAACTTGTTAGAACGACCTCTTCATGGAAAGGAGTTTGGACATAATGTAATTTACAAAGTATAATAAATTCATATATGAACTGTCTCAGGTTTGTTGAAAACTATGCACATATGTGACTGAACATACATTTACAAACTGCTTCACTTTAAGACACATGGTACAGAGTTGCCCGTACTGAAGAAAATGGTCCTACCTGATGAAATGAGGCCTTCCCAAGAGCAGCCAAAAGTATGCCTCAGGTTTAAAATAAAGTCATTTTAATTGGACTAAATTTGACATTTACTTTATAATTTTAATCTATATGCTGAAAATGTAGTAATTTTAAAAATAACACCATTAATATTTTAAGCCACATTTTAAGCATACTAAATATTTTCTAAAGCAATGCATCAGATAGTCTCTTCTCCATTAAAAAGAACATTTTATACATTATTACACAGAAAATGAATGCCATTTCCCCCCAATACTATTGAAGTCTACTTGGGAATAAATGGCTGATTTTTCTACATATAGCCAGAAAAGACTGAATTTCAAAGATTTTATTTATTTGTTAATTTAGTTACTATCTACGAGAGTCAAACATCCAACATATCTAAAAATAAGCTGGAAACTTAGAATATCTTAAGAATAAAAACAGTGATAAGTATATATAGTCATTCAAAAATATTTACTGAACATCTTCTACCCAAGCACTGTGTTGGGCCATGAGACTAGTTATAAGATGCACTGTGATGCGCAGAGTACCCAGGACTTGATATGAGAGACAGACAGTTGGGTCAGCTTTAGCTCAAGTGGTTATTTTGTCATAGGAGACATTCGAGAAACAGACAGAAAGGAAACAGCACAGGGGAGAAGCGTCGGCAAGCTCAGGAAACCTCAGACAGCTTCCCGGGACCGGAAGCCTGCCCACCTGGTTCTGCACGTCTCAGCACCTAACGCGGCAGCGCGACTTTCACCGGAACCTGGACGTACGTAGTCAACACCGCATGCTCCCTCGATGCCAGGCACTCTGCCACCCGCGTCCCATCCCCTACCTCAGGTAGTTTTCACATCAACGCAATAAGGTGAGGATTATTATCATCTTTATTATCATCATTATTATCACTTTCTACTTAAAAAAAAAAAAATGCACTAACGTGCCCAAGGGTACGCAATGTAAATTACAGAGCTCACATTTGCACCCGCTCCATCTGTCTCCAAGTCCTCTGCCCTGAGTCAACCACCAACTGACCCCAACGTGCCTTTGGGACCGGGTTGTTGTTCTTTGCATACGTTGAATTGGTTTCAGCAACCAGCTCCAAGTCCAGGACCTCTGGGTGGCATGCTGTCTACCTCTTAGGTCTGGAGAAGAGTTCTCTATGATTCAGCAACATGTGGCTAAAAGATAAATGATCTATTTCCAACATACCTAATATGCATTAGTCAATAAGGATTCGATAATGGCAGTTTTTACAATTTAAAAAAAAAAAACAAACCCTAATTCAGGAAAGGAAAGACTGAAAAACACTGCCCAGAGCGTTGTGGTGCATATGACACATCACACCTCACTGGACAGAAAGGGCCAGGACTCCTGTCCTGGGTACGAGAGTCCTCTCTTAACCAGCACACTTATCAACACCAGTTCTGCTCTTCAGAAAGACTCTGAATCCTCTGCCTTCCAGAGTCTGTACTTACACTCACAAGGAGCACCTTCCTTTTGGCAACTGTCCTCCAGATCCACACTGGACTATCCAGAAACGCCTTCTCAAGGTTTGAATCACATTAGTCATCCACTGTTCACACTGAGGAGGAGCGGCCAGAAAAGGACTGAGGATTGTTTTAGGAAATGAACAGTCATAGACTACGATCCACTGGTTTGAGTGTCTTTGGCAACCCACTCCTTCAATAACTCAATCAACTCCTGCTCAATCTGACTCCAGCTATTCTCTGCTTCTAGCAACTGCTGTTCACCCTGCCACAGGCTTTCTGTTGAAAGGCCTCTGCTTTGAGGCCCCCAGAGACCATAGCTTTGGGCAAGAAAGCACCACCCGTAGTGCATTCTTGGCCCTCAGACCTTCCCACCTTGTGGGTCCCAAATGCCCTAAGGACAGAAATTTTGGAGATCCTGAAAGCTCAGGTTCACTTTTTTTTTTTTTTTTTTGCCCCATTTCCACTCCTGTTAAACATCCACTTTTGCTTGCTTTAGGAAGAGAATTTGACTCTTTAATCAACAGGCACAGATTTCGGACCCTAGACAAAGATGGTATCTTTTTCAAAAACGAATTATTCGTGTGCCTCTTTTTCTTTAAGACATCATCTTCAGCTCAATCTTTTCTCTTTCTTCTAGGATTATCACCAAAGGCTTCACATGAGAGCCAGCATACTCCACATCCTGAATTTTTCCTACTATTTGTCTAATGCCCTACTCTCAGTAGGCACAACATCAATAATCCAAGGTAGAGCACATGGCCCTTCAACTGTTTTGCAAACACAGAACCAAAGTCACCAAGGTTTGAACCCAGAAACAGAGGGCCACTCACCACCCTGGAGTAGCTAGACCCCAAAAGCAAGGAGCCTTATTTGGAAAGAGAAATTCAATGTAATGATATTCCCTTAGGAAATATGACAGATAGAACCCAGGTGGGCACCACCACTCCCTCCTGAATCCCACTGGTGTAAGTAATACCTGAGGAAGTTGGCCGGAGCGAGCCACAAAGTATTTACGCCCCCAAATCCCATGAATTATAGGCACTGGTCATCTCTGAATATAGAGAACCATACAGAGAGCCGACAGGCCAGGTGACTGCCCCTCCCATGTTTCAGCAGAAAACTGGTGGATTACACTGTGGGTAGCGAAAGAGAAGGACTCTAAAGCTCAGGTAAGAACTGCCCCCTGACAACCAGGGGCACGTAAACATCTACAGAGAACTCAGAGCAGCCGCACAACCCTCTTCCCTCACTAAGTCCCAACACACTGTAGATCTCTGTCTACCTACCCCGTGAACGGGCAACCAAAGAAAAAAAGAGGCCCTAAAACCCTTGTCATTTCCTAAGCCGTAAGAGTGCTAAGAGTGTCTTTTGTTCTAATATTTAGTCTCTGACCTCAGATCCTGACACGGCTCCTAAACCCCTTGGAGTTTTCTGGGTGATACGACCGTCTTGTTCTAACGAGCTTGAGGGTGGGGAATGGCCACCAAAAAGACCAAGCCATGATTAGAAGCTTGGAACTTCCCGTGCCACACCCCCTGCCCCAGCTAAGAGAGGGCCGGGAGCTTCAGTTAGTAATGGGTCCTGCTCATGTGTGCAGCTCCTATGCCAGGGACCATGCCAGCTTCCGTCCCCATGGAGTCGGGGTGTCTCTATATCCTCAAAGTATGTGGATGTGTTCACCAACCCAGAAGCTCTCCAAGCTACTTTAGTGATTGTGATGGAGACTGCAAGCCCCTGCCTTGAATTTCACTGTCTGTTGGGAAGCTTACACTTGCCAGCTTGTCCTACAATAAAGGCAATGACAAAGAACACAGACCAACAGCCAGAGGGGGAGATACACAGTGTCACAGAGGACGTGGGGCTACAAGTCTTGTAAGTGTGGCAGGAGTGCGCGAGTCAAGGGGACACACAGGCGGAGTGCGTTTTCCTAGGTGGGCTGCCATGACAAATACCACACGCTGGGGGCCTTACACAACACAAATTGATTTTCTCCCAATTTCAGAGGCTAGAAGTCCATGATCAAGGTGTCAGCAGGGTTGGTTTCACTATAGGGCCTCTCTCCTTAGCTAGTAAAATGGCTGCCTTCTCCCGGTGTCTTCATATGATCTCCCCTCATGCAAGTTCATGTCCTAACCTTGTCTCCTTAGAAAGACACCAGTCAGATTGAATGAGGGCCCATCCTATGACTTAATTTAACTATCTCTTTAAAGGCCCCATCTCCTAATATAGTCACACTCTGAGGTCCTTGGGGTTTAGGGCTTCAGTATATGAATTTGGAGAGAACATAATTCAAATACAGTGAGAATAAATAAAATGAAATGTTTCAACATAAAAATAATTATGGAAATATGAACAATAACCAAACATATATCATTACCAATTAGTTAAAACTTTCAGCTTATTACCAGATGCTTGGGGATACAATAATTTATGATCTTTAAAACATAAGTAACTAAGAAAATGGTGATAAACTAACCAGAAGTCACGGTGTTTTAAAATGTCAAACACTTTGGTTTATTACTTTCCAAGTACCAATAATCAAAGGAAAGGCCAAGCCCATAAGACATCATGAGCCGAAAGTGAAGAGACTATTCTACCACTCACACAAAAACACACAAAGAGTATTTTTCTTTGTTTTCTATACTTTAAAAAAAAAAGAGTGAATAATGTAAGCCATTACCATCCTATCAAAGAGGACCCTATCAGAGAGGCTGGGGGAAATAAATCTAGAGAGGAACATCACACAAATTCCCATCTGACTTATGAAAGTACGCTCTACAGAGAGCAATTTAGTCAACTGGGGCATATGTACCAGCCGAGACTCCCCCTCCCTAGCTGCCTTATTCCAGAAGTTAGAATCACCATGGAAACATTCACCCCAGCAATAGCTAAAAGAGAGCCAGGGTGGGCGGTACATGGAGTCCTATTTACAGTGGAACTGGAGAACCAAAGACAGAAGGGATGCAAAGGGAAGCCAGTGCCATTGGGACAAGCTATCGTCCCGCTCAGTTGGCAGAGCCAGCAGTCAGATGTGTCAAACACACCCCAGGCTGAGAACTGGCATCCGTTCAAACCACTGAATGACAGGTACGGCATTTACAGTAAGTGCACCATCACTTGGGACAGCTCCTTGTTCAAGGACAGGCCTGGGTGACTTCAGAAACTTCCCAACCCCTTACCAGTGTCCCTGTAGTTCCTTACTTACTCCGAATGCAGTTTTACTGAGCCTGACAGCTTGGTACCACGCCTCTCCTACTTCTGGGAATAGCCCTCAATTAGCACACAATACCTCTTGCACAAGACAATGCCAAATAGCAACAACCAATGCCCTCCCGTGTCAACAGGACCCTCAGCCTCCACAGGACAAGATGCCCAACAGCCATACATCAACCAATTTACCCATGAGTTTTAGGTGATGTTGGGTGGTGCTTTCTGAGGTCTTGGAGTTCCTGGAATACTTGTCTTCCCCTGCCACTCATCAACAGAACTGAGAAGCATCAGTTAGGTATTTGAACAACTATAAAGAACATATACCTACTGCAATATAGGTTTTTAATTTTAAATGCTGTTTGATCCAGTTCTGAGGCCCTGCCTAGAGGCCAGTCAGCTTCTGTTCTTGCCTGGGGAATTAAGCCCACACCCCAACCCCTGCCCTTAGCATGCTCTCATATCCTGGGTGCCAATGCACCAGGTCCCAGGCAACTACTGATGGACCCAATGCCCTGGAGCATGTAGAATTATTCAAATGATCAAGTCCATAGAGAACCCATAAAACCTAGCGAACTCCACCCCACTAGCCATACATAAGCTGCCCCCTGCAGCTCCAGAGGGCCAATACCGTGTCCCTGGGAACAGCCCCCTGGGCAGCCCTGCCTGGAAGTTTGCTCTTGTTGGGAGCTGTAAGTCGTGGAGTTCCGCCTTCATCTAGCTGAGAGTCAGTGTGCTGTCGCTCGCCCGCCACTCAAAGAATCTTTAAACCTTCTAAAGCACTTACCCCAACATCCACTTCTTGCAGAAGTAGCTTATAATGATTCACTGCGCCCTTCCCCCGCCGGCCAATTTCTTCTGCAAACCCCAGAACTACTGTTACTCCAAAAGTCTGTCAGCAGCTGGAGGTGCGCAGAGCCCTCAGTACCCTCCAGCGCTGCAGATCTCCGGAAACAGAGGAGCGACCTGGAGCCCAGACTCTCCCTTCCCCACGTCACCCTTCCTTTGCTTGTACCTGCTCTTTACCACAAGTCCTCCTTACACAGCAGACAGCTCTGCGGAGTTACCACTTTAGGTTAATGATCTGCCAGGGAAGGACACGAGTACCCTGTCTGTGGAAGCCACCCTGAACCCTCTGCCCTGAATTATAAACACGGAATCTGAGCTGAGAGCCTCCCGTGCTTGGAGTCTGAGCTCAGCTGTCCTACATGCAGTTGTAGTCCTGAATATTAGCCTATGACCCAAAATAAGTAGCAGCAATGTGCCTGCATGTTTAGTGCCTTTCCCCAAGTAGATGTTGTCAAATTAATATGTGCCTGCGTGTGGCTGGTAGAACATGTACATAGGCACCACATAAGTCAGTGAGCATTTTACACATTAGGCAACCCTCTGTACAAACTGTGCAGCGCCTTCAATTTTGTCTTGCAGCAAGCCCGTAAGTCACACCGGTAGTCTCCAAATTCTCACAAATCAAGCAGTTCTTTCTCAAACAAGATGTCCAAAGAGGGCCTCTAGCACTTCCAAGAAACTAACGCAGTAGAAAGCAAGAGAGAACGCCCAGGGAAACGGAGAGAACACTCCAGACAGCGCCACCCAGAGGTGGACTTCCTGGGAGAACACGGCACACACCTAACCTTAGTCAGGCTCCGCAGAGACTGTCAAGACTGTCAATTAAACACACTGCTGGAGTTTTGTAGATCACAACATGAAATAAAAAAGGTGAAGAGACTTCCTCAGGGTCACCGGTTAGTTGGCAGTAAAACTAGGGCTAGAACTAAGACCCAAACCTTACAAGGCCAGCAAGAGCCATAGACTGAGACCGTCAGGGTCTCTACGTACAGTCCAAAATAGCCATGCATCTTAACTGTAACAAAATTCAAAACTGTGATATAAAAGTTGGGGAAAAGGAACCTGAAACACGAAAGAAAGTAACAGACATAATGAATATGTTTGAAATATGGATCTTCATAAATAGAGAAAATTGGGTGTATTCAATATTATTACTTGCATATAGTTTTGTCTTGTCTATGAATCACTTAGTATACAAGGTTCCCTCCAAGTTCATTATCATTATGGAATTTGAAGTCCCTGAGCTCTTCTTAGATCTCTTCTTTCTTACGATATCTTCAAACTAAATTGAGTACTTTAAAAATACAGCTTTGTGTATATATTACCATATCTTAAGATGTATAATGAATAGAGGAAGGAAAAGATTTTAACATACAAACCCACTTCTTACTAACATTA
The DNA here is from genome assembly GCA_004027475.1 of Anoura caudifer. Lineage (NCBI taxonomy): Eukaryota > Metazoa > Chordata > Mammalia > Chiroptera > Phyllostomidae > Anoura > Anoura caudifer. Next base: position 19,218 of record PVKU01001327.1, on the reverse strand, counting down.
CAGTTTTTCAATTTAAATACATTTCACAATGGCTTTGAAACTTTCTCATCCAATTTAAATGATCAAATTTAGCCCCTAAGAAAAATAACCCTCACTTCCAGACTCCATCCATAGTCTCAATAGTTAATATTAAATGTTTAAGACTATGTAAAAAGATTTCTTTCAGAAAATTCTGGAGTATCATTTATATACACTGCATTTGTAAAGTAGTATTTATCAAACAATATTTCTTAAAGTCTAGCATTAAATAGTTAAACACAACCTGTCCTTTTATTCATCAAGTCAGCCTTCTAAATGATATATTTTAAAAAGCACTAAAACCACAGTTCTTTCTATTTAATGTCTGAGAATATGACCATACTCACCATTATTTTACTAGTGAGTAAGCGGTAGATGGAAATGTTCTCTATATAATTAAAATCTAAAGCTCTGGGATTTAAATAAATTATCAGTCCCAAAGTAATATGCCCAAGCTATACACAGTAATAAAATTTTTAAAATGTATTAGTTTCCTAGGGCTGCCATAACAAAGCACCGCAAATGAGGTGGCTTAAAAACAGAAATGTATTGTCTCGCAGTTCCAGTCTAGAAAGGGAGTGGGAACGGCCTCAGCCATTCCGTGGCTGGTGGATGTTATTCCCCCATTTCTTCATGTCCTCTTCCATCTGTATGTGTCCCGGGGTCCAAATGTCCCCTTTCTGTAAGCACAGAATCCCTGCTAGATTAGGGCTCATCTTAATGACATCATTTTAACCTGACTGTCCAGGAAAGCCTGATTTCCAAATAAGGTCACATTTATAGGTATTGCTGATGAGGATTTCCATACCTCTTTTGGTGGGGGGGGGAGGAGGGGGTGGAGAGGGGAGACAACATTTCAACCCATAACATGTACTAACTCTGCATCACGAAATCCCGCAGCATCGGCAATCACTTCCCTTAGAACTCTTTAATTTAAGAAAATTAAGGAAAAGGCTATTTTATGCCCCTATCTTAAATATATTTATGAGGCCTTCAGTCCTACTGGTGAAGCTGTTAGCCACACAATAAAGCTTTTGAAGGCGTCTAAAGTAGGAGTTCCTGCAACTTCTATCAGCCTATTCATGCGAGACAGCTGCCTCTGTTGGTTTTCTCCGGGGTCTAGCTTTTCTGCCCTCCATGCTGCAAACCTTTGTTGGCTAGCCTAGAGGCACGGCGGATTGATAAAGCAGCCTTCAGTTTCTCAGTGCGGTTCACTTAAAGGAGACTTGTCGCCTCGTATCATTTGTGCAAAGAGGTGAGTTATAAACGAAAAAGCAGCTTCATTTAAATCCCCGTGGTACTCACACGGCAAATATTTATTGAGTTCTTTCTATGCCGTACATTGCTCTTGGCTTTGAAAGAAACGCACAAAAATCCCTGCCCTGATGAAGCTTATATTCTACTGCAGGGGAGAGAATGAAAAATAAGCAAAATAAGATGTAAAGGAGATAGCATGCTAGGTGGTTATAAATGCTACTCAAAAGAAAGAAGGAAAACAGAGAGCGTCACAAGGCAGCAGACAGCAACATTAAATGGTTCTTCACAGAAGACAGCTCCGAGTCAAGGTGGGAAGCAGGCAGGCAGCCGCCCCGCTGGAGAAAGGCACACGAAGAGCGAAGGCCCTGAGAGGTCTGTATGTCAGGAACCGCCAGGAGACCAGAGTGAAGGGGCCACTGGCAGATTCAAAATAGCCATTAGAGAACATCTTTTTCCTTAGCATTCTATTGCAATAAATAAGAAAAATGAAAAGAGGACAACCCTATATTTCCTTTTTTTAAGTTGAATTTGCTACACAAGAGTCAAAAAAAAAAAAATCTGCTGATTATTCATCACAACCAGGAAGGGATGAAAAGGAGTAAGCCTGGAGAGAATGCGGCTTGGACCAGGGAAATAACTCTTGCTGCATCCCTGAGTCCTCAGGAAGCATCAGAGATCCGCATCACAACAGCTGAAGGTCCGAGGCTAACGATGGTCTCATCCAGGCCAGCGTCAGCACCTGGCTGGCCTGCCACGCTGGGCCTCGGAACAGAGGAAGCAGGCTCACCGAGGTGCGAAGGCTTTAGACAGCAGATGGGCCCAACACGCCTCGCTCTACAGGAAATCGGGGGCCCAGCACCACCGCTCTTCCCTGACTCTCGGATGTCTCCCCGAAACACTCCAACCAGCTGCTGGGCTGGGCTGGTGGCTACCGCCAGCACGACATGCAGCTAAAATGCCACCCTGCACGGAAATGAATAAGACACATTGTAATGTCATGAAAAATTAAAGTGGGGATCAACATTGCGATGAATCTCCACTCGATCTCGAAGACAACAAGACCCACTTTAAACCTTCTGTATCCCTTTGCCACCTGGCCGTAAACATTTCTGCCTCAGAGCCGACTCTTCCTACAACCACAGCGCTGTGCACAGCTGCGAAGAGTGAAACCTTTCAGAATTGAACGTTCTCACATCTCAGTGAAAATGCCGGGGTAGAAGACAATGTAACACCAGGTGCTGCGAAGGTGTGCAATCCCTTCCTCCAACCGCTCCATCTAGGGTCAAGAAACACACCGAATTGCCCTTGGAGCTGTAAAGGAGAAGTTAACGGTTTCAGAATCCGAAGGGAGAAAAATGTAAGACAAGCACGAGGCAAAGCAAACAGTGAGTAAAAGATCAAAGTGTTCATTTAGGCATGAGAATGGCTTTTAAGGACAAAAGGAGAGTTCCGCACGAAGCTGCATATTAATTCTCTACCGCACAATGCCGACACGCTATGTGACAGAGTTCTCTGATAGACTTTCTTCTCAAGGAGCCATGTGAGGAGTGTCCTAAAATGCTACTGCCATCGAAGCACTCACAGCAGACCTCATCCATGGCCAAAACCACAGGCTCCAAGCTGATGTCCTGGAGAACAAGGAAAAGCAATCTCCGGGGCAGCAATCTTGCTTTTCCAGTGTTCAGAGAGCTCTAGCGTCGTTGAAATGCTGAACGCTGGCGAAGAGCTAGGGAAAGACTGTTCTCAAGTGTTTTACACAACCGAATCCTAAAATGCACCTGCGGAGGCATAACAAGTTTATAATTATTGGTTCCGGTGTTGACATTGTAATGTGGGGCCTAAGTATAGACTTTTAGTCTGGTACGGCTCAACAACAAAAACCCAATTTAAAATCTAAGGACAAGGAGCAACCGGAACCATTATACACAGCTGCTGGGAGTGGAAAGTGGTGCGACGGCTTTGGGGAACAGTCTGGCAGTTTCTCAGAAGGTGAAACAGAAGGTGGGGTTACCACGGGGTTCAGAGGTGGGGTTACCACAATGCTCGGCAATCCCGTCCTGTGCATGCACCCAAGGGTGATAAAACACAGGCCCACGCAAACACTGGGCATCGATAACGTACATGGCAACACCACTCATAACTGCCAAATGCCCTACCGCTGATGAATGGATAAATGAACTGTGGTATGTCCACACAGAGGAATGTTATTTGGCGTTAAAACGAAGTATCACCCTGACCGATGTGGCTCGGTTGGTTGAGCGTCATCCCACAAAACAAAAGGTCACCAAGTTGATTCCAGGTCAGGGCACGTGCCTGGGTTGCAGGTTTGGTCCCCAGTTGGGGTGTATACACAACCTATCAATGTTTCTCTCTCACACTGATGTTTCTCTCCCTCTCCTTCTCTCCCCCTGCCCCTCTCTCTACAAATAACTAAAAATCTTTATTAAAACATTATATATATATACAACATGGCTGAAACTTGAAAACACTGATAAATTTTAAAAGCCAGTTCCACAAAGTTACCTATTTTTTCTTTTTTTTGTTCATATAAAATGTCCAGAATCGGCCAATCCACGGAGACACAGATTGCCTGGTGGGTGCTGGGAAAGGGTGCAGGGACACGGGACTTGACCTCCAGTGGACGCAGGGTTTCTTTTTGAACGGATGAAAAGGTTCTAAAATTAATTGTGGCAACGGCTGTATAACTCTGTGAATAGACTAAAACCCACTGAGTTGTACTCTTTAAATGGATACAATGCACGGTATGTGAATTCCATCTCAATTAAGCTATTACTTTAAAAAGCTAAGACAGATATTAAGCCATAATTAACGTTTTTCTTCATGAATACCTATATATGCCATAAGTTGTTTTTTCTTTGAATGGCGTCATTAGAATTTGGACTTAACAAGTAACCCACATCTAAGGAGTGATTCATTTTCATTTAAGAATGCCTGTCCATTATTTTTTCATGTGTTGCTTTATATATAATATGGAAAGGTGGGGAACAGAGATGGGGGTCGGCCTGTTTGTGCCTATAAGGAGGAGAAATGTCCAGAAGCCAGAAAAGTAGCATCTGTTCCTGTTGGCTGTGTCTAAAAGGAATCTCTCATTTAGCTTTTGGCTAAAATTATCATAATTGAAATAAAAGTAACACACTGGATATGACTTGCAATTTTCTCATCATTTAGGAGAGAAAAGGACAAGTATAACTTCAGAACAGTGGGCTTCTTCCCTGAAGGAAGGTCTTCCCTATGATCTTGGATGCACAAAGAACCCCTCTCCTTTGACAGAACCACACTTCTTCCCAGAGCCTACAGATCCCCGATAAATAAGTTGTATTTGGAGAAAATCCAAGGAGGCAATGGATCTGAATACCTTGGAAAAGCTTGGGACTTAGAGAAATTATAGAGGTTTTTTCTTTATTTGACTGTGCTTTTAAAATTACACTCAAAAACCCATACACACTACATATACCCACAGGAGTTGTGTGTATATGTATGTATATATGTGTACATATAATCTTATATCTATCGTGGCCCACAAGCACTGATTTAAGAAAACAAAACAGCACGTATCACAAAGATGAGCTCCAAATATGTGTTCAATACAGACTGTAAATTATTAACACAATAAGATAATTTTAAATATACAACAGAAGTGAGCACTCCGGGGTTCTGGAGAAAAGCCAAGTGCTGAAGTATGTCTGGCTGCCTGCACAATAGTGTCAACTCTTGTTTTACTTACAAAAGGAAAAAGGGAACATGGTCTTGTTAGAAAGAAAACCCACTGACTTCATACACGACTTGAAAATAGTCACATTTCTCCTGGGCGTGTGTTCTACCTATTCAAAGGACTAGCAAGCTTGCTATTGAAAATGCAGAGGAATACAAACACCCTCGGCTGAAAGGTACTGCGCCTGTGAAAATACATGTAATTGTATGATTAACACAAACAGTCCTTTATAAACAAAGTGGCATTTTCATTTGTTACAGCGGGTGACAGAAGAATCAAGTAAAAAGAAAAAAATGAATGCATACAAATAGGGAAATTACATTCTGTGTTACATAAAGCTTTAATTTCATCATGTGCTTTGACATATTGTGTACAGAAAGATTTGTTGGATTTTACTTTTCATTTTTAATCTCGGAAAAAGGAGCCTATCTAAAAACCTAAATATAAATGGTGGTGGTTATTGTTCTGAATGTAAATAAAGTGTTCAAAAGCATATTTTTGTACTTCGCGCAATAGATCCCTAGCTATCAGGTTAAATAATGTGTTATGTTTATTCTTGTTTCTTCTGCAACTGCTAATAATAATTGACTATATTTAAACTTTTCTATTTCCACAGAAATGATAATGGTCTGTTTCTTTCCATTTCTTTGCAATGGTTTCGATCATAACCAACCAATATCAGTTGTCAAGATCTTAAAGAAATATGCCTGAACTTCCCAAGAATAATTAATCTAAATCCTTTGTGCAGACACTGGGTGTAGTATGATATGAGTCACTGATTATCTCCTCTAAGTTGATATACTCAGCAAGAAGAAAGGCTTTTTGTTTAGTAGCAATTGCACTTCATTTTTTCCCAAGGTCAAATACATTTAGAAAAGATTTGCTCATCCAAAGATAGATCTAATGCCAGCCTTCGGAAATTTAAGAGTTTCTGATACATTGTGCTTTGTCGATATTTGTTTATTATTGGTGCATTTAATTTGTTTTATTTTGATTTTGTTGTCTAATCTATGTATTTATTATACTTTGAAATATACATTTTTCATATGCTCAAAAGAGCATATAGCTGTAATTATACAGTTTAAAGAAAAGTAATAAAATGAAATACTTGCATCTGACCCTCAGGCCAGTAAGTACACCATCCCCATGCATCCCAAAATTATTTTTACTACTTTCATATGTAACTAAAAAGTTAGTATCTGGTTTTATCTGGTTTTATACTTTACTTAAGCGGACCAATGCTTAATTATATTGTGTTCCGAGAATTGTTTCTTTCATTTCACAATACGTTTTTGGAATTCATCCATACCGAGAAGTATAGCGATTGTTCATGATGTTGGTTTATTTTTCACACAAAATCCCTCCTCCAAAGACCAACATACTGATCAGCCTCTTTGGAACAGAATCAGCATTGGATGAAGGGGCATCGCAATGTTGAGTTACATGACTTCAAAGACATGCAGTATACAGTTCTCCATTTCCTCCTTCCTCTTTCTCTGCACCCTACCTTCACATCGCCCCTCCTGAAAAAAAGCCATTGCTTATGCAGCTATTCCAGTTTTTCTTATCTGGAAATGCTAAGAACAGAAAAGGTGCAGCCTAGGATTCAGAACAGAGGTGGAGCCAATGGAGAAAATGCTACATTTTTGCTGCATAGGCCTTTCTCCTGCTGAAATGTGCAGCCAGAAATAGCTAGCAACAGCTGCATCTTGCCCCCTGGGTTCTTACTTCCTGGTGACCAGAGTGCTAACGGAGGGCCTGCAAGAAAGTATGAAGCTAGACTTGAGCTGCAAGAAGAAAGCATGTTCAAGTTAGGGCGGAAGCGGGTGAAAGCACCGTCCTCTGAAGAACTGCCCAGAGATTTGGGTTTAGGAAAACACCCGAAAGTACGGATCTGCAGAAGTGAATGAGGAATTTTTCTAGTATTTAGCACTAGAGATAATGAAAATTTGAGGGTATTAAGAGAAAAGGGGGAAAGACAGAAGCCAGGAATTTGATATGATGCTGGAGCAACATTTGGGGTAAAGACAAATTAAAAATAAAGGTAAATTATTCCTGATGATGGAATAGGTGAGTGATTTTTAAAGAAAATATATTAAAAATAAAGTTAAATTTCCTTGCATTTCTGGATACAGATCTCTCCAAGATCAAAGTCAAGTGCAATATAGATAATTATTACCTTAGGTGAGTGAGTTTTCTTGTGGACATTAAGAGAATGAATTCCAGATCGGGGTTAATGTGGAGAGAACAAAACAGCCAGCTTGCTATGTAAATACGACCCATCAACAGCTGAACTGGCAAAAAACAGGAGATTGGAGATAGAGATGAACTTGAGAATCACACCTCTACTCCAGCCCTGAAAAGGCCAAAAACCTTGGGGAGGGTCCTGTCCCTGTGTGCAGTGTGCTGGTTCAAGTCAACGTCGTCTGCAATTAAAGCGACAAAGGAGACTCCAACGACATGTGGATGGAGGAGAACACCCATACTTTAACCTCTCTTTTGTTTCTATCTGAGACATCATAAAATTAGAACAAGGCAAGATTATGCAACACCAAGTACTACTGCTGCGACATAAGGTAGGAAAGTAATCGAAGTTCAGAATTGGAATACATCCGTGAGGAGGAGAATATTTGAAACCATCACCCAGGATGTAAAATTTTTATTGGGCTTAGGAAGAATCTATGACATTTAGAAAGATGGGCAAAAAGAGGTAAGATATTGTTGGGGGAAAGCGGATAAGAATTGCGTGAGATAAGATATATAAATGAAAATTGACTATGACCGAATGAAATCAGTGCTCAGTGGAGGTATAAGTAATATGGGAATCCAGAGGAATGGGGGATTAATTTTGTCTGACAGAAGGGCTCTCTAAAGAGGTAGCTTTAGTGCCTTTAAGAATGATAAGAATTGAAATGGGCAGACAATGGAGGAGAATTTCTGTTTCTCGTAAGATAGCAGATAAAATAAACTTTCTAATGTTGGATAAAATTCTTTTTACAAAGAAAGCCATTCTAGTGCATGGCTGAGCTCGCAAGGCAGTAAGTAACGGAAATCCTAAGAGGATAATAGAAAGCACGAACAAGAATCCGAGGTGTTAAGCAGGCTCTCAGTCCAGCCACAGCCCTACCCTACCCTAACTTCCTAAGGAACCACAATGGAAACCGGAAAATACTACCCGTCAGAACCTGAGAAGTCCCACTAAATTAGTACTTAAGAAAAAAATTCACAACCTGGAATGTCTGTATTAGAAAAAGAAAAGGCTAAATATTATTGGGCTGAGCATCCAATTTAAGGTAGAAGCTTAATAGGAAAAAAATCCAAAGAAGTTGAAAGGCAAGCCTGGCTCAGACGGCTCTGAGCTGTAACGGTGCGCTAAGAAGCTCTATTTATTCTCTAGCGAAAACAGCGTCCTTTCAGGAGGGGACAGGTGTTATATCAGTTAAGAACCTTTGTAGATGACAAAAAAAAAAAAAAAAAACCCTCAAAGTAGATTAAACAAACAAACAAACGAAAGGAACCTACTGGCTGATGAAAATGAGAAAGCTAACAGAGACTTGTTGAAGGGCTCCTGCAGTGTCCCCAGAAGCCACTCTGTCTCTCTGTCTGCAAGCCCACCCTCTTCCACAGTAGTTTTATTCTCAAGTTCTTGGTGGTCTGATGGGTGCCAGGAGCTAGAGACCCACCTCTTGCCTGGATGCACACAGCCTCAGAAACACCTCCTTGTATCTCATGTGTCATCTCGGAGTCAATTACTCTGGACAGGACAGGGCACTGTGTCCTATTTGGACAGACATGTATCATGTGTACCTCCAATACATGGACCTTAAATGGATGACAGGTGCAGAAGAGCGAGTGTGGTTTCTCCAAGGAAAGCCCATTTACTTTTAACAAAATGAGGCGGGGGTGCCTTCCAGCCACGATGAACAGCCACGTCAGTCTGCTTTGGACCCTCGTTTTCCTAACACCTCTAGTGATGACATCGAAGGGTGGGGGACGTGCTGGCCTCTTCACCTGGACTCACTTCAGCTCCGATCTTACCCTCTGAAGACTTATGGAAAGTGTCTTCCCAAATGCCAAGATTTAAAGTTCATGTGTTTTCGTGACTTGAGAGATAGGTGTATGTTGCCATTCCACAGTGACAGAGGTTGTAGCAGTTGAGGCCAGAAATCAAAGAACACATAGGGTATCGATATTACTAAGATGCTTTTTCTAAAAGATTTTTTAAAATTTATTTTTACAGAGAAAGGGAGGGAGAAAGCGAGGGAGACACACATCAGTTGCCTCTCACATGTGCCCTGACCAGGGACCAAACCTGAAACTCAGGCCAGCTTCCGCCTTGCGGGACAACACCCAACCAATTGAGCCACGAGGGTCAGGGCCCAAGGTTCTCTGTTAAACCTCACAAATCCGCCTTCCCTGGCAATGCCCTAACAATGATTTGTCATTAAATACTTGGATTGCTTTCATAAATATGGTGCATAAGATGGTGGTATTTTACAACTTAATGGCAAATATAAAAACTAGTTATCAGACTCACTCATTGGGATACTTTTTTGTTTATTTATTCTCTTGGCTTCATCAGAGTTATTGGGACCTGAGGTAAAACATTTCTGTATTTCCACTTGTAAATCTGACTACATGAGTTAGAGAGGGCATTTCTGTTTTGGGGTGGAGGGTGGTTATAGGGATCCCCTCAGTTCATACGGGGAGGGGTCTGTGCAGCACAAGGAGCATAATGTTTGCTGGGAACCCTCTAGCTTCCAACAAAACAAAAACATATTTATACGTGAACTGTAGCTACATAACAGCAAGGGTAAGCCTCTAGGGGAAAAGACAGGAAGAACTCAAAAAAGTGTCCCACGCAACATTGACAGAGTGACAGATATAGAGAGTGCGTAGAATATGGGCACATGGGTGTTTGTGTGTGTGCACATGTATGTGTGCATGTGTGTGTGTGTGTGGAGTAGGAAAGAGAGCCTGCCACAACTCTCCTTTCATTTTCTTTGCTAATGGTAGAGACAGTATGGGCACATCCTACTTCTTTCATCACTGGCTGGCAGAGTTCACCTGTTTTCTCCTGCTCATCTATACTCCGAATCCTTCCAAATTCTTATCTGCACCCAGTGTGTGGAGACATCACTTCAGCCTGCTGCAAACCGAGGACTGCTAAGCAAAGGACTGATTCATGGACAAGAGGAGCATCATGTCCTCACGACACAATGATAAACACAATTTTGTCTCGATGGTGTTTAAATTATTCTAATGTCTCTGAAGAAGACTGCTCTCTCTGCTGGATGGACATATATTTATGTATACGTGTATATGTTTGTGTTTATATTTAAATGTTTGAAGCAAGATGATCAGCCTGACAACATGGAAAGATCTTCCAAGAGAAAGACCTTCTGAGTACTGGTCACCCTGTGCATGTGTGCACGTGTGCTAAACACAGGGGGAACAAAAGAGCCCTTATCATTGTGGGTACGGGAAAGAGTTTACGGTTATTTGTTTATTACTGTATTATTTTTCCATACAAACCACCGTAAACCTACTTTTGCCCCACCCTGTGTGTATATGAGCAGAGGCTTAGAAACAACGGACATTCATGTCTCATGATTCTGGAGGCTGGAAGTCCAAGGTCAGAGCGCCCACAGGGTTGGGTTCCGATGAAGGTGCCCCTTCAGGTTGCAGATCGCTCACCCTCTATTGTCCTTGAATGGTAGGAGGGGAGTATTTTTTTATACGAATTTAAAGGGCAGGCTTGAACATACAAACTTTAATAACCACAAGAAAAAAATAAAGTCTTGTAAGATCCACGACCCAGGAACAATCACTGCAGGTAATTTGAGGATATCCTTCCTGTCTTTATTCTCTACACTTAGAAATATTTTAGTTATGTGAAGTATAATTATATACAATCTACCTACTATACATAAGTTTAGTAACCTACTTTCCCACTTAATTTTTTTGCTATCGATTTTCTCTAATATTTCTCTTAGATAAAGTCTTGTGTTACACTTTAAAATAAGGGCATTGATGTGTTTTTAAAACAGCGAGTGCAGCGTTGAATAGGAACATATGTTCTTATTTTATTTCATCCAAGTTTAATTCGAATGATAAATCACAGACAGAACATGTGATAACCGACAAAATCTGGACTTTGCCCCCAAACAACTACTCTTTAATTCAGCTTTTTTAATCTTGCTTAAGTCACAGACCTCTTTGAGAATCCAATACCAACTTCGATCCTTTTTCCAGAAAAATGCACATGCATGTGACATTCTGCAAACTATTTCAAAAAGTCTGCATTTCTATTAAACCCACCTCTAGAACCCCAGTGGACTACAAACTTGATTTAAGTGCCCTGGTAGAAAATGTAAAAAAAAAAAAATCTGCTTTCTTTACATTCAGAAACAGGAATTCAATGCTGGTAAACAAGTTAGCGCCAATCTCGGAAAACAGTACATTTCCATCTCTATGGCAGTCTGAAAGGAAGCCCCCAGTCATTCTGGTCATCTCACTGCAGACCACAGAACGCACTCGTTGGGTGGCAACCCCAACCAGACAGTATCTGCTGGGCGCTGTCTACCTGCCAGGCTCAGCGTGGAACCAAGCAGTTGCTGAAATAAATGCCCCCCCCCGAAAAGCTGTAAGTAAGAAACACGAACCCTAAAAGCCAGAATGTGATAACTGCTAAGTTACAAGTAGACCCAAGTCCTACAGCATCCCAGGACGTAGCCTAGAACAATATTAGAATAAAATTTGAGGAAAATAAATGTTTGCAAACCGCCAAGTATATATTTTTTAAATTAAAAAATATATATTGATTTTAGAGAGAGAGGGAGGAAGGCAGGGAGAGAGGGAAGGGGAAGGAGAAACAGAGAGAGAGAGACATTAATTTATTATTCCTCTTACCTATGCATTCATTGGTCGATTCTTGTAATGTGCCCTGAATGGGGATCGAACCTGCAACCTTGGCATATTGGGACACCTGAGCTACCTGGCTGGGGCAATAATATCTATTTTTAAAATGCTTCTCCTATAATGTACAGGACAAAAATATCCTTTCATATCTTGGTTTAATATTTTTATTCTATGTATATACCACAAAGGTGCATTAGCACCATTTATGGCATAAATAAGGTGTTGTTCCACTTATTTATACATTTATTAGTTAATTCTTGTAAGTGCTCTGACCGGGGATCAAACCTACAACCTTAATGTACCAGGACCACACTCTAACCACTTGAGCTACCTGGTGGGAGCGAGTGTATATTTGAGCAGAGAATTCACTTAGAAAATATTTTAAATTGGTTTTTCCACAGTTTGATGACTGCGTAAATATTTTGTACACATATAGGAGAAACATGCCAAATATAATTTCTCTTTCTTTCCCTCTAGACAAAGGTTAATTTTTCTAATCTTCCCAGGAAATTCCTTGCTTCCTACCAGTAAACTCTGTTCAGTCAACATGTATATGCAATTTCTCTGTTGTAACAGACTATATCATGCAAGCCGCAAGACAGCAAATTGTCGTGGACAGAATCTTCCTTCTCAGAATAGCATGTATATTTATAAAGCTGCGAACTTGAAAAGAACAAGCTTATCTTAACCAAACATGGCTGTCGAGAGGGGTTCCTGCTGGATCCCAGATGTAAGAGTTTCCAGGGAGAAAAGAGCAAGATTGGAACAGAAAGGGAACTGAAAAGTGAAAATGGCACTTCAGAAATCCCCTTCCCAGAGCTGACACGTCTTGCACTGTCTTTTATGTAAGTCTGACCCCTGACGCAATGCCTACTAATTAATGATTGACTAGAAGAGGAAACAGTGTTAGTTATTTGAATCAACTTTACACTAACTTTTAAACTATGTACAACCCAGGTGCCTTCTTTTGGATATTGGGTGACCTATGTATTCATTCTGTTTTCCTAACTTTTCACATCTACATCATTGTCTTGGTACCAGCGATAAATATTTTCTTTCTGATTATAACTATTTGACTAAGAAAAACTGAAATGAATCTCAATTGCTCATCTAGTAGGATAATGAATACCAAAGTCAAGGATCATAGCAAATGCTTTCAACATAGCAGTACATAAATAGTCGATTGTGCTCCCTCTAATGTAACATCTAATGCTGTTGGTTAAGTAAAGTGAAAATTATCTAAGGAATCCATCCTCTAAATACAAAAATAACTGTTTTCTTAAAGATTGAAAAGTATAAAGTATGAGACTAACATTTTAATAAATGCTTTTTCTCATCTTACTGATCATCATATTAAAGTAGTAAGTAGTTCAATGTCATTACTTCTTAGTATTAATACCCTCAATTCCTTCATCTTATCTCTTTAAGATAAATTAGTTCTTCATTTCTCAACAACTGATGGAAGTGATGTAAATCCAAAAAGCAGCAATTATGCAAAAACTAAAGTCAAAACAGTTTCTCCTCCCCTCTCTAACAGCTTGTAAGCATAATTAATCAAATCAAGCTTCCCTCTCATCGTGAAGAGCTATAATTTCAAACAGAAAATTACAGCATTCTTGCCATAGTACATATAAAGTAAATTAAGAAAATATGTACATAAAGAAGGAATCTGTGCTGGCTGACAAATTTTATTTTATTAAATCCCACTCTGTATCATAAATCAATATTCATATTATATGTACTGCCCATTGAAGAAGCTATCTTATTAGCAATTTTGAATTCAAAATACAATAAGTTAAAATATTTCTTATGTCAATAAATAAATCAAAAGAACAAAATTAATGGACACCTCATCCTCAGGAGTAATCTCAAATATATCTAAAGTATTATATCAATAGTATGCCTTGGCAGTATTTTTAACAGACTCAATGTAAAAGCAAAAAGTAGCATTAAAAATAACTGTCTAGAGTTTTCCAAATTAGGATATCACCAACTTCTAGTGAGATATGCCTTTATTCAATTTTTCCAGGAAACAAGATTTAATAATTACTCCCATTGTTTGCAGAAATATGTGGGTTTTGCTCTCTCAGTTTTGAAGATTCGCTATGTCTATGCATCTAAATAATTGCCTAATATTATGAATGCAGGGAAAACACTGAAACAGCAATTTGCTACCCAAGATATGATATTAGAGAGCGCGCTCTCTTTCACTGAAGCATATCTTAAAATCCCTCCTCTTTCTTAAAGCCTCTGTAGACTAATTGAATGTAGAAGACTAACAAATTTCATGGCTTACTACCACCCTTTCCTACATAATTATTCCCCTGGGGGTTAAAAATGCTATTAAATCATCTATTTGATGGATGCACTTTTTATTTTAACATTGATTGAATTGCCTGCATCTTCCTTGTATTTATTTGAATCAATGTTTCCTGTCTACTTTGCACCCAACCTAGGACCAGCTCAAGATAAGGCACTTTCAAAAGCTGCTTGGTATAAATGATGATGATGAAAATTATGTGTTAAAGTCAAGATTTCTTATCATCTAAAATCCAGTTTTATCAGGAGGTAAATATATTTTCTCTTAAATGTGAAGAGCTTATTTATTTGGGTTAACCAGTTCCGGACAGAAATCCTGGAACACAAAAATAGCTATCAACTTGCACACTGAAGCGACGGTTTATGTGCAGAGCGAGCTCACTGCCTTTCTGAACAGAGAGACTGAGTCTAAGAGAGGACTCCCTCACCAGCAGTCAGTGGGATTCTGGTGGTGCTACTGGAGAGAATAAACTGCTACCTAGCACTTCTGCTCTTAGGGGGACAGTATTTAAGTCACTTTCATGCAGATCTATAGAAGCAAAAGCAATTTGGACTTGACTTCACAACGAGGTAATAGTGAAGCATGAGCTAGATAACAATTCATAACAAAGCCAGTAACATATCAATCTCGAATCGATTAGGTATGTCTGAGGTATAGTATGTATATTCTTATGGAATGTATGTAGATTACAGTACAAATCACAAAAATTTATTTTCATGTGTAACAATTACTAAGGATATTAGGCTACTACATTAATGATTTATATGGAATTGGTATTAGATTCTATAATTACTTATACATTACTTTATGTAAATACAATGTTATAAAAGAACATACATTTTTTATTTTCATGTATATCAGAAATTCTATATGCAATATGTATATTTACATGATAAAAGCTGTACAGATACTAAAGCATAAATTATATAATTCCTGAAATATAGAGTTGTCTAAAATTTGACAAAAATAATGCAGGTTAGAAAACTCTATAAATGATGTATTTTATGTTATTTGTATTTGAAAATATAGTGTCTATAAAATATAAAAATTGAAATATTCATGAGGTATCTTAAAACAAAATGTTTTCTAAGGAGATAAACATGGACTTTTCAGAAATATTCATAAATACATCAGGTAAATATGAATGATACTATTTGACAACTAAATTTACCATTGTCAATACTGTTCCCATAATTTTTTTTCCAAATAAAAACACCATTAGGTTTTTCAGCCATAGTAAGATTCAGATTCACAATGCTCATAATCTACAGACGGGAATTAATTTCAGAGGAATTATGATATACCTCTAATCTCTTGAGACATCAACAAACACAGAAGGAAGAAAATATGAAAAACTCAGAGCAGGAAAATCATTAGAAAAACATCCAGTACTGATACTCATGTGGTTGAGCTTTGAAGCTCTCCGGCCCGTACAGCCTGCTCTGTCCCCTCCCCAAGGCAATCTGGGAGTTTACAGTGCACGCCAAAGACTTCCCAGCTCCAAAATGCTCAACCTCACACCCTCACACCCTCATCATCCCCATTAACTAAGGCAGGTCTCCATTATGCGGTCACTTGATTAGACTGTGCTCCTAATGTATAACAATTAAATGCTGCTTAGGTCTAATCATGTCTCTGGTGTGATGAAAGGCATTTTAAACCAAATAAATGTCTAAATGGAGAATTAGAGAGAAAATACCTTGAAGCAGGGAAAACTCTAGAGCCCTCTGCTTTTTATTCTGGATGAGAAGCAACTCCACCTTCAAAATAATCCACTGAGAAAAGTAGTTCCGCAATGACTAAATGGTAATATGAGCATCAATCAAAATGGAATCTGCATTAGGCAAAAAATATGAGCCAAAGTTGAATACACTAGAAAGCTGCAAATTAAAGTTTTAAGAAAAGTCTTCCTAGTCTTATTCATTAAAATCTCAAGTGAATCTGATAAAATCTTTCAAAACAAAGTGAGAAAAAACCACGGCCAAAATCTGTGCAAAGCTCTACTCCAGTTCTTTCACAGATTTATCACATACTTCACCTTCATTTTTTTCAAATTTCTACAGACCCATCATATTTCCTCAGTTCCCACATAGCTTCCCAGGGCCACACACAGGCTGTGAATCCCCCCTTACCCAGAATCCATTTCTCTGCCCCTTTTCTCTGCTTCCTGTTCCTCGTGTCAGGGACTCTGCACTCATCCTTCCCTCACCGTGGCCACAGAACGCCTCACGCACTCAGTACTTGCTATTGGAACATAGCAAGCATCCCACCTGCAGTTGGAAAGTGGGCTAACCATCTCGCAAAAGAAGCCACAATGGCCCCTTTCCCCCCCATAAAACTGTATCGGAAACAGCAGTGTGCAGGCTGCATGGTCAGGACACAGGGGAAGGAGAGCGGCCCGGGTCTCGTAAGGCGCCCTCTTGGCCTGAACCTCTGGGCCGCTCTGGTTCTTCAATAAAAGTGACAGGTTGGATGGATCTTGCTCTTTCCTGGCCCTGTGAATTTAATATTCACAACATTATTACAATAAAGTGCAGACCTTTGTAGAATTTTAGGCATCAAAATTTACCTGAAATAATACTCAACTATATTTTAACAGGATTTGTGTGTATTTTAAATAATG
Source organism: Anoura caudifer (assembly GCA_004027475.1). Taxonomy (NCBI): domain Eukaryota; kingdom Metazoa; phylum Chordata; class Mammalia; order Chiroptera; family Phyllostomidae; genus Anoura; species Anoura caudifer. Next base: position 2,346 of record PVKU01001327.1, on the reverse strand, counting down.
GAAATTTCCAACTCAACATTCTAGAATAGAGGTCAGGAAAAAAAGTTTTCATTATCGTCGACATACAACATATCAACTTCAGGTGCACAACATAGTGATTCAACATTTAAATACAAGTAATGACCGCAATAAGTGTAGTAATCCATCTGCTACCTTACCAAGCTATTAGGATATTATTGACTCTATTCCCTGTGCAATACATTACATCCCTGTGATTTACCCTACAACTGCGAGTCTGTACCTCTTACTCCCCTTCACCTGCTCGGTGTATCCCTCTACCTCCCTCCCCTCTGGCAACTGCTAGTTTGTTCTCTGTCTCTGTGAGTCTGTTCAGTGTTTTGTGTCTGTCCAGGGCCAGATCATGAATATTTTAGACTTTGTGGCTCATGTGGCTGCTATCACAAGTACCCAACTCTACCAGCGTAGCATGAAAATAGCCATAAGTGATACATAAATAAATGGGCATGGCTGCACCTCAACAAAACTTTATTGACAAAATTGAGTATCAGGCCAGACTATCTCTGATGGGCATGGTGCGCACACCACTGCTTTAAAACAAAATTATAGAATTATAGAAACTCAGAACAAGAGCTACCATATAAATGATGTAGCTCAGCAACTTTTTTATAATCAAATTTATTCTACAGCAATGACTGTCCTCTGTAAAATATATAAACAACATTTAGTGAAAGAAAATTCTAAATAAATACAGAAGAAAGCAAAAGTCACTTCTATTCTACACACTGAGACAGCCTCTGTCAACATATTGGTGTTTATCTTTCTAGTCTTTACATATAAATCTCGTATGTATAAATTTCATGTTTTTTTATTTACACATGCACTTTCTTGCAAAGTAAGTATCATACTGCATATGCAATTCTGTGGATCATTTATCTATTTAACAACTTTTGCTAAGCATTTGCTCACATCCTTAAATAATCTACACAAGTATAATTTTAAAAGGCTCCATAATTTTATCATCAGCTGCATAGGCCATAAGTGATTTAATCAGTCCCTCAGTATTAGATATTTCTTTCCAGTTGCTATGCTGTTACAAACAACTAGACAATGGAATCTCCTTGTGCATAAATCTCTGTGTAACAGTCTGATTGCTTCCCTAGGGTAAATTCCTAGAAAGTGGATTGTGAAGTCAACAAGTATGACAAACATTTTTTTTAACTTTATGGCTTTGGATACACACTGACAGATTGCCCTCCTGAGTGGAGTTCTCAGTGGCTGCCCCCATCACCAGTAAAGTGCGGTAGGCACTGCCATGCAGTGCAACGATGCTCTTCCTTCTTTATATACTGTCTCATCTGATCAGTTTCAAATGCCATCATATAATTTAACATGTATGTCTTCCATTAATGAAAAGACAACACTTTCCCTAACTTTGGAAGAGGATTTCTCATCTCATGAATTTCAGCTCTCACCTAAAACACAAAGAGGATACTGAGGGTCAGAGAAGGTAAGTCCTGACTCATGGTCACACAATTAAAGAGACAGATCGATGACTAGAACTCCGGTTTTGGCTGATAGGCTAAAGCTCTTCCCCGGGTACAGCGCTATCCCCTCATCACATAATGTAACACGTACACTTGGATCGGTCTGATAAGATTCCAGCCTTGTTGCTAGCTCACCTTAATAGTTAGGGTTCAAGGGCAAAGGACCCATAGACTTTATTTTCCCTGTGTTCTTTTCTTTAACCTAAGTGTTTCAGACTAAGACCTAGTGTCAAGACAAATTTTATAGTGAGTAGTTTTGGTCTTGTTTTGTTTGTGTATTGGGGAAGAATTAAAAGCTAACACTGGGAATAAAAAGTATATTTCCAGTATTGTATGGATTGCTCTTAGGAATGGCCACCCATCTTGCCACACACTAAGTTAACACCTGCTTTCACTATAATATTTAACAGTATCCTCTTTCACGTTCAAAAGTCTTCCCATTAATTAGAGGTGCACTTGAAAACCTCTGTAAAAAACAAACAAAAAAATACTGCACAGAAAAAAAAAGTATCTTTTTCTCCTAGAACATTAGATATTAATGATTTCTTTCTGATGGTGCTTCTGGTATTTTTCAACATCTATGCAAAGTGTAGTCTAATAAACATTCTAAAAAATGTCTCATGAAGTCATTATGGTTTCACTACTAATAAAAATATTTCAAAGTAATTTAAATGATAACATTTTACCTGTAATTAATTTTAGTTTGCAGCCTAACAGAGCAAACATGATTATTTTATGAAAGTTTTGAAGTATAGATGTATTTTTATATAAAACTATAAAGTGACTTAATAAAAAGGCCCCAAATAATCAATAAATATTCATTTCCTCTAAACATTTTTTT
>PVKU01001326.1:305132-315793 GCA_004027475.1 Anoura caudifer | reverse complement strand
CAGAAAGACCCTCTCCCCTTGGTTTTGTCATAGCCTGAGTCCTCAGTCTTTCTGCAAAAGTCTCCTAGTCTCTTGGCTGCTTTGCTCTCTCTGCCTAACACAGCCTGGGAACTATGCCAAAGAGCTTGTACTGGATCAGATGGCTCCTGGGGGTGAATCTGGCCAGAGAAAGAATATACATTGTTTCCTTTGAGGTTTGCTCTGCCCTGTTGTTATCAAACAGACACTTGAGCTAAAGCCAACTCTGACCAGAGACAATCCCTGTGTTTCTTCAACTATTATCTGTAAATGATGTCAGCAGCATTTTGAGCACTGCTTGATGACCTTTATGTGTATACTATGTATCTCTGAGCTGAACCCAACAAAAATACAGGGAAGAAGGTGTTCAGGACCTTTCTCCTTTGAGGGACTGGTCACCTTTTCTCCCCAAGCAAATCACACACTGAACATTTTTATTTCTCATCTGCAACAACCAAGGGAGTTCTGCTGGCGGAGCCTCCCCATCACTGTTTCTTTCTCTCTCTCTCTCTCTCTCTCTCTCTCCCCCTCCCTCCCTCTCTCTCTCTCTCTCCCTCTGTCAATTTTTTAAAATCCAATAGTATTTTTCACAGAAATAGAATAAATCATCCTAAAACTTGTATGGAACTACATAAAATCCTAAATAGACAAAAAAAAAATACCTTGAGAGAGAGAACAAGCTAGAAGCAGCACATGCCATGATTTCACACTATTATAAAACTATAGTACCAAAATGACATGGTATTGACAAAAATACAGACACATAAGTCAATGGAACAAAACCAGGGGCCCAATTATAACCCACACATACACAGTCAATTAATTTATGACAAAGGTGACAGAGTATATTACAATGGAGAAAGTACAGCCTTTTCAATAAATGGTGTTGAAAAAAGTGAACTGCCACATGCAAAAAAATGGAACTCAACCCCTGTATGAGCAGTTACACCATATATGAAAATCAGCTAAAAAATCATACATGCAAATGAGGCAAAGTCTTTAACATAATACCTGAAACCATAACACCCCTAGAAGAAAAAACAGAGGGAAAGTTCCTTGATGTAAATCTTGACAATGATTTTTTGGATTTGACACCAAAAGCAAAGGCAATCGAAGAAAAACAAGTGGGACTATATCAAACTAAAAAGCTTCTGCACAGGAAAACAAAAATATCAACAGAATGAAAAGGCAAGCTAGCAAATAGGATATCTGATAATATCAAACATATATAAAGAATGTATATAACTCAATAGAAAAAATTTGATTTAAAAAATGGGATAGCCTTTTTTTTTCAAAGATTACTTGTAAATGTACAACAGGTACATGAACAGATGCTCAACATCATTATTCTGCAGGGAAATCAAATCAAAACCACAATGAGATACCACTTCATCCCTGTTAGAATGGCTACTGTCAAACAGACAAGAGATAATAAGCCCTGGTTGGTATGGTTCAGTGGACTGAGTGCTGGCCTGCAAACCAAAGGGTCACCAATTCGATTCTCAGTTAGGGCACATGGCTGGGTTGCGGGCCAGGTCCCCAGTAAGGGGTGTGCAAGAGGCAACCACACATTGATGTTTCTCTCCCTCTCTTTCTCCTTCCTTTCCTCTCTCTAAAAAATAAATACATGAAATATTTTTTTAAAAAAGAGAAGAGATAATAAGCATTAGTGAGGATATGGAGAAAGGAACTTGTGCACTGTTTGTGGGAATGTAAATTAGTGCAGGCACTGTGAAAACCAGTATAGTGGTTCCCAAAAAGCCAAAAATAGAACTGCCCTATGATCCAGCAATTCCACTGTTGGGTGCTTATCCAATGGAGATGAAATCATGCACCTCAGAAAGACGCCTGCTCCCCATGTCCACTGCAGCATTACAGCGAAGCTTTGTGTTCCGTGGTTTCAGCTACCTAGTCAACCATGGTCCAAAAACATCAAATGTGGAATTCCAGAAAGAAGCAATTCATAAGTTTTGAACTGCACACCATTCTGAGCAGTGTGATTAAGTCTATGCTGTCTCATTCTCTTGGTCATCCCTGTGTCCCTCATGCCTCCCTGCCCATTAGTCACCTAGTAGCCATCAGGGTTATCACTGCTGTGCTACCACAGTGCCTGAGTTCAAGTAACCCTGACTTTACTTCATAATGGCCCCAAAGTGCAAGAGTAGTTTAAATTTTATCATAGGTATGTATATATAAGAAAAAGTATGTCTAGGGTTCAGTACTATCCACAGCTTCAGGTATCCACTGGGGATCTTCAAATGCTTCCCCTTGCAAGTAAGAGGGGGCTACTATATTATTATAGGGAACCAGTTCACTTGGCAATGGCAAATGTAGTCCAGCCCTATCAGAAAACTGGCAGACAGGAGTCACCACACGGGAGCCAGACCCCACAGATCGGCTTTCCCGTGGGAGACCAGGCCTGCATTATACCCAGGCTGCTTTGAAGCTTGCTTTTTCTAAAACTCCCTCACCCTAAAATGAAGCAACAAATGTTTACTGCATATCTTTAAAGTAACTTCCTAAAGTCTGTGATAATTCTCCCAAAGATGGAGTGTAACCAGACCAATCACTCTTATCATTCCCTTGCATTTGCAACATTTTTTCTTTGTTAATCTGTAGGAAGTAATCAGCAACATCCTCTCCTTTGTTATCTATAAAAAGTAATCACCTAAAGCAAACCTGAGCTTAATGTATGAGAACCTTCTTGGATGTATGCTATTAGAAAGCAATAAAAGCCTGTCCAGGCAGGGGTCCGGGCACTCTCCCCTTGAGAGAGTGGCCATGCCATCCCTCTTCTCCACAGGATTTCTGCAGCCCATGTGAATTTGTTCTTTGCCTCCACAACACCACGGACCCCATTGGACAGAGTCTGCATCACTGTATGGCCAAGGTATAGATGCAACCTAAGTGTCCACTGACAGATGAATGTATAAATAAAATGTGATGTGTGTACGTTTATATATGAATTACAGATATTGGTATATACATAGACGCAGTGAAATATTATTCAGCCATGAAAAGAGGAAAGTGTTGCCATTACAACAACATGGATGGAGCCTGAGAGGATTACGCTAAATGAAATATGTTAGACAAAGAAAGACGAATACTTATTTGTAGAATCTAAATAAGTACATAGCCCTGGCTGGTGTGGCTCAGTGGATTGAGTGCCATCCTTCGAACCAAGGGATCACTGGGTCTATTCCCAGTCAGGGTATATCCCTGGGTTGCAGGCCAGGTCCCCAATAGGGGGTGTATAAGAAGCAACCACAACCACACATTGATGTTTGCCTTCCTCTCTTTCTCCTTCTCTTCCCCTCTGTCTAAAAATAAATAATTAAAATATTTTTAAAAAAACAAGATAAATAAATAAACAAATAACAGATTCATAGATACAAAGAACAAAGTGGTGGTTGCCAAAGGTGGAAGGTTGGGGTTGGGCAAAATGCATGAAGGTGGGCAACAGCTACAAACTTCCAGTTATAAGATAAATAAGTCCTGGGACTTAATGTGCAGCATGGCCACTATGGTTAATGACACTGTATATTTTACAGTCAGTAAGAGAATAAATCTTTTTTTAAGATTTTATTTATTTTCAGAGAGAGGGGAAGGGAGGGAGAGAAACATCAGTTGGTTGCCTCTCACATGCCCCCAACCAGGGACCTGGCCCACAACTCAGGCACATGCCCTGACCAGGAATCAAACCAGCAATCTTTCGGTTCACAGGCCAGCGCTCAATCCACTGAGCTACACCAGTGAGGGTGAGAATAAATTTTAAAACTTCTCATCATAATGCTGGCTAGCTAGCTCAGTTGGCTAGAATGTCATCCTTATACAACAAGGTCACAGGTTCAATCCCCAGTCAGGTCACATAGAAGAAACAACCAAAGAATACATAAATAAGTGGAGCAAGAGAGTGATGTTTCTCTCTTTTTCTCTCTCAAATCGACTTTTAAAAAAAACAACTTCTCATCACAAGAAAAAAGTAACTATATGTGGTGATGGATGTTAATTAAATTTATTATGGTAGTAATTTTAAAATATATACATATGTCAAATCATTGTATTGTACATCTAAAACTAAAACAATGTTAATCAGTTTAAAAGCTCCCAACGAAGAAAAGCAATGGAGCTGAAGGCTTCGCTGGTAATTAAATAAAACACAATACCAAATCTTCTCAAACTTTAAAACAAAAATTGAAGAAGAGGGAACACTTGTATCTTCTCTGAAGCCAGTGTAACCCTGATATCAAAGCCAGACAAAGACACAGAAAAGAAAACTACACACCAGTATTCCTTACGAACACTGACGTAAAAGGCTCAACCAAATCGTAGCAAACAGAACTCATTGAAAGGACTATGCACCATGAGCAAGCATCCTAGGATGCAAAGGTGGTTCAGATGCAAATTTGTCACATCAACAGAATGAAGAAAATTGGTGCAGAAAAAGAATTCGACGAATTCAATACCCTTTCATGATAAGAACACTCTAGAATAGGAGGAGAAGCAAGCTACCTCAACATAATAAAAGCGATGTATGAAAATCACAGCAAACATCACACTTGCAATAATGAAAGCCCGAAAGCTTTTCCTCTAAGCTCAGGAGCAAGATGAGGATGCCACTTTCACCGCTTCCATTTAACATAGTACTGGAAGTTTGCCCTGGCTGTGCCGCTCAGTTGGATAGAGCTTCATCCCAACACACCAAGGTTGTGAGTTCAGTCCCTGGTCAGGGCACATACAAGAATCAACCAATGAATGTATAAGTGGAACAACAAATTGATATTTCTCTCTTTCACTCTTCCTCTCTCTCAAAAAAATCAACATTTTAAAAAATGTAAAAAGCCAATTTCTAACATAGTACTGGAAGTTCTAGCCAGAACAATTAAGCAAGAAAAAGATATAAAAGACATCAAAATTTGGAAGGAAGAAATAAAATCATCTCTGTCTGCAGATGATATGATCTTGTATATAGAAAACTCTAAAGACTCAAAAAAAAGGCTGTTGGAATAAATTAATTCAGCAAAGTAGCAGGGTGCAATGTCATCACCAGAAAATCATTTGAATTTCTGTACACAATGAACTATTTGAAAGGAAATTACACAAACAATTCCATCGACAAGAGCCTCAAAAAGAATAAACTTCTTAGTAATTAAATATCCAAGGAGGTAAAAGATTTGTACAGTGAACACTACAAAACATTGCTGAAAGAAATTAAAGAAGAAATAAATAAATGGAAATTCATACCATGTTTATGGATTCAATACAATTCCTACAAAATCCCAATGATTTTTTGCAGAAATCATGAAATTCACATAGAATCTCAACGTACCCCAAATAGCCAATACAATCTTGAAAAAGAACTGTACAATTCACACTTCCCAATTTCAAAAATCACTACAAAATTAGTGAAATTAAAAAATGTTATGAAATAAAAGCAAAAAAGCATGGTATTGGCATAAAGGAAGACATATAAAACAATGGAATAGATAGAGAGCCCAGAAATAAACCCTTGCATATACGGTTTTTGACAAAGTGTGCCTGGACCACTCAAAGGGGAAGAAAGAATAGTCTTTGAAACAAATGATGCTGGGGAAACTGGATATTCATACACAAAAGATTAAAGTTGGACACTTACCTAACTTTGTATACAAAAATTAACTCAAAATGGATCCAGAACTTAAATGTAAAGCCTAAAACAATAACACTCTTAGAAGAAAACACAAGACATATCAACATAAGCAACATTCAAACCTGTAGAGAATTTTTGTGAGTTTATCTGAGCCAAACTGAGGACAATCGCTGGGAAGAAAAGTCTCAATGGAGACAGGAAATGCTCCAGAGAATGGCAGTTCTGCACCCTGCTTTATACATTACAATTAAAAGAGGAGGTGAAAGTGGGATACATGGAATCTGTTGGTGATAGATTTGGGAGGTGGGAGAAAGGAAAGCAGGGAAATTTCTGGGATTAGATAAAAAGTAAAATGTTAGGCACATACTCATTTTTTAAAAGATTTTATTTGTTTGTTTTTAGAGAGAGGGGAAGGGAGGGAGAAAGAGAGGGAGAGAAACAGCAATGTGTGGTTGCCCCTCACGTGCCCCGTACTGGGGACCTGGCCCAAAAACTAGGCATGTGCCCTGACTGGGAATCAAACCAGCAACCCTTTGGTTCTCAGGCTGGTGCTCAATCCACCGAGCCACTCCAGCCAGGGCAACACATGCTTATTTTACATAGGTGGGTATAGGATAGTTAGTAGTCAAAAATTAACACTATTATAAAAACAATGAGGGAATTTGCGGTCTCCACTTTGGTGCTCTGGTGCAGTATCTGAGGTACCATTGCTTTGAGGGGTCTGGAAAAGAGAAATTACTCAGGCATTCCAAAAGGATGTTATTGTAGATGCAAAAAGACAATAGACAGGCTTAATTAAGGTAAAGGTTGACTTTTGTCAGGGAAGATCCTAGCCTAGGACGTGACTACCTGCCATAAAGCTTTCAGTTAATAAGTTTTAATTTCACATCATCGTTTGTGGTTACTTCAGGTCTCTGAGTCTGTAAGGCTGCCACACAGGCCTCCCCTGAGCCGGTCAGGTTAGTATGCGGCCCCTCTTTTCATCCACAAAGTCTTCACAGCATCAGGTATAGCAGTGATTTCTTGGGTATGACAACTAAGGCACAGATAGCAAAGGAAAACAACCAAATTAGACTTCCTGAAAATTTATATTTTTGTGCATCAAAAGACACTATTCACAGAGTAAAATGACAATCCACTGAATAGGAGAAAATATTTGCAAATCATTTACCTGGTAATTTAACCAAGCAAACAGAGGCTCAGCCACGTGGCACCTTGACACACAACCCAACAATTAGTGTTGAAGGAAGTGGGATTTTATTAACAGAGTTCCAACCTCAGAGGGGCTGAGAGCACTCCAGCTCAGAACCCTCATCTCCCATGAGACCCAGCACTTCCCCTGCTCTCCAAAAGTTGACAAGCCAAAACAGGCCAGGCAGTTCCCCATATCCTTAACTGTCCTTAAGCTGATCATGCAGACAGATCCCCATCCCCTCTGAAAGGTGTGCTTGTGGGTTTCAGAGTTGACATTCTCTTGCAGCAGCTCTCTCCTTCAGGATCTGGGGTACGTTGTTCTCAGCCTCCATGCAGTGGCTCAGGAAAACACGTGCCGTGTTACACTGGGTCATGGTGGGGTCCAGGGAGGCAAAGTTCCAAGAGAGTGACTTATCTGTGCATCCTTCAGAGAAGCAGAAGCCTGCAACTCAGCATTCCCAGTCACAGTTCAGCTCCAAGCACCCCCCATGAATCCGTGCTTGGCTAGGCAGGTCCCTGCAGCTCCAACAGCACTGCTGCCATCCTCCCCAGGCAGGCTTCCCGGCAGGCCTCCTCTTTCTTACTCCAGACCCCGTGGCATGCTCTTACTCAGGTGTCTCTGCCTCCAGACCTCTTCTCCTCATGGTGGATTCTCACCTACACACACCGAACCTCGTGGTGGACACCCCTTCTCTTTTAGCCCTCCCTCTTTCAGAAGCTTGGCCCAGAACTTCTTATGTGACCTCATATCTGGCCCCTCCTATGGGGTGTTAGTGTCTGCCATTTTTGTCAGTTACCCCTTATCTTTTACCTTTTTTTTTTCTTGACTGCCATCTTTAGTCAGGGCAAGAGTTCCCAGTGACACAGGGGCATCTGAGGCTGGCATCTGCCTCCCCTGGCTAGAAGCTCAAGTCACTATATGCTCTTAAAGTCATGCACACTTTAAGGAGGCAGTCCTCTTCCCTTCAGGAAAGGCATGGCTCTTAACGTGCCATTGTTATGCAAGGTATCTTAAACACTGTATCAACCACTTCCCCCTTCCTCCAATCAAGGGGTGTGGGGGATACCTCTGCTATTTGCAGGGGACCCCCACTCTGTACCCCATTACAATTAGGGCTTAATATACAAAATATAGAGAGAACTTCTAAAATTCAACAACAGCACTGGCTGGTGTGGCTCAGTAGATTGAGCACCAGCCTGAGAACCAAAGGGTTGCTGGTTCAATTCCCAGTCAGGGCACATGCCTGGGTTTCGGACCAAATCCCCAGTAGGAGGCAAATGAGAGGCAACCACATGCTGATGTTTCTCTCTCTCTCTCTCTCTCTCTCTCTCTCTCTCTCTCTCTCTCTCTCTCTCTCTCTCTTCCTCCCTTCCCCTTTCTCTAAAAATAAATAAATAAATAAAATATTTTTTAAAAAATAAAATAAAATTCAACAACAAAAACACAGATTCAAAAATGGGCAAAGGATTTGAATAGATATTTCCCCAAAGAAGGTATACAAATAACTAGTAAGCATATAAAAAGATGCTCAACATCACTAATCATTAGACAAATGCAATTCAAAAGCACAGTGAGATACCACAGTCAGGGCACATACAAGAATCATTCAATGAGACCTGGCTGGTGTAGCTCAGTGGATTGAGTGCTGGCCTTAGAACCAAAGGGTCACCAGGTTGATTCCCAGTCAGGACACATCCCTGGGTTGTAGGCCAGGTCCCCGGTAGGGGGTGCATGAGAGGCAACAACTCATTGATGTTTCTGTCTTTCTCCCTCCCCCTTTATTTGTCTTGGTTTATTTAAAGATAAATAAAATCTTTTTAAAAAGAATCATTCATTGAATGCATAAATAAGTGGAACAACAAATCAATGTTTCTCTCTCTCTTTCCCCTCATCTCCCTCTCCCTGTCTCTCAAATCAATAAAAGAAAAAAAATTTTAAAGAGAAGATATCAAGTTACTGAACAAGCTCTGCAGAATTTTTTTAAATAACAAAATTAATTATTTAAAGGTATCCATGTATGAACAGAAGAGCAAAGCAGCTATGATATATTTTGAAGAAACCAATGAGCAAAATTGAAAACAAAACCTAGTAGAACTACTAGTTTTATTAGTAGAACAAACAAGTTCAGCAAAGTTGGAAGATACCAGATAAATATACAAAAATCAGTTGTTAAGTTGTATTTCTCTACATTTGGCAATGAACAATCCAAAAATGAAAATAAAATTAAGAAAATAATTCCAGACTTCCAGCCAAGATGGAGGCATAAATAGACACACTGTGCCTCCTCACACAACCAAAATTAAGGACAACAAAAATTTACAAACAAAAATCAACCAGAACTGACAGAAAACTGAACTGTACAGAAGTCCAACAATCATTCATCCAGACCGGTAAGAGGAGCAGAGTCGGTGGCCAGGGGAGAGGGGTTGTGGTAGAAAAAAGCGGTGGCTAGCAGACTTGGCATGCAGGTGGCGGCTGGCAGTCCCTGGGCATGGGGTGGCAACTGTCAGACCCAGTGAGGCATGCAAGGTGGCTGGCTGATTGCAGTCACACATTCACATGCAGATAAAACCAGGCAAAAACCAGGAGCGAGACAGACCACACAACCCAGGGGCCCAGCGCTGGGAAATAAAGCCTGAAAGCACCAGTTGAAAACACCTGTGGGCACTGAGGTGCCCAGAGAGACTCCCAGCCTCACAGGAGAGTTTGTTGGAGAGACCCACAGGGTCTGAGAATGTACACAATCTCACCCACCTGGGAACCAGCACCAGAAGGGCCCAATTTGCTTGTGGGAAATGGCCAAAGGGACTGAAATACGAGAGAGAGTGGAGCAAGCGCCATTGTTCCCTCTCTGAGCCCACCCCCACATACAGCATCATAACCCAGCATCATGGGTTGCCCTGCCCTGGTGAACACCTAAGGCTCTGCCCCTCATACGTAACAGGCATGACAAGAAAGAAAAGAAAGAAAAGAAAAGAAAAGAAAAGAAAAGAAAAGAAAAGAAAGGAAGGAAGGAAGGAAGGAAGGAAGGAAAGAAAGGAAAGAAAGGAAAGAAAGAAAAGAAAGAAAAGAAAGAAAAGAAATTGTCCAAACGAAAGAACAGATCAAAGCACCAGAGCAAATCCATTTAAGCAACCAAGAGATAGCCAACCTATCAGATACACAGTTCAAAGCTCTGGTGATTAGGAAGCTCACAGAATTGGTTGATTTTGGTTGAAAATTAGAGGAACAATTGGAGGATACAATAAGTGAAATGAAGAAAAAATCACAGGGAACCAATAGTGATGGGAGAAAAACTGGGACTCAAATCAGTGGAGTGGACCAGAAGGAAGAAAGAAACAACCAAACAGAAAAGAAGGAAGAAACAAGAATTCAAAAAAAATGAGGAGAGGCTTAGGAACCTCCAGAACATCTTTTTAAATGTCCCAACATCCGAATTATAGGGGTACCAGAAGGGGAAGAGGAAGAGCAACAAGTGCAAAACTTATTTGAACAAATAATAAAGGAGAACTTCCCCAATCTGGCAAAGGAAATAGGCTTCCAGGAAGTCCAGGAAGCTCAGAAAGTCCCAAAGAAGGTGGACCCAAGAAGGAACACACCAAGGCACGTCATAATTACATTAACCAAGATTCAAATGAAGGAGAGAATTCTAGAAGCAGCAAGGGATAAGGGCACAGTCATTTACAAAGGAGTTCCCATCAGACTGTCAGCTGATTTCTCAGAAGAGACCTTCCAGGCAAGAAGGGGCTGGAAAGAAGTATTCCAAGTCATGAAAGTCAAGGACCTACATCCAAGATTGCTCTATCCAGCGAAGCTGTC